>JBBYHK010000020.1:9267238-9284739 GCA_038382065.1 Adansonia grandidieri | reverse complement strand
CATATTCGTGAATTGAGTAATTTATACGATTTAACAGATTTAATTCATATTGATTTTGAATTTAAATAAAAAATTTTGTAATTGATAGTTTATACCAAGTAATATTGAAATTAAACATATTCGTGAATTGAGTAATTTATACGATTTAACAGATTTAATTCATATTGATTTTGAATTTAAATAAAAAATTTTATAATTTAAATCGATTCACCCTAAATTACTCTTTAAATAATAAAAAATATTTTTATTAAATTTAATTATAAATATTAATATAATATAAAATTAAATTTTAATTTAATCCAAACTTGACTTAACTTCGATTTAAATAAAAGAATAAAAAATTTTTTTAAAATACGTTTTCTCCGAACCCAATCCATAGATATTTCAAATTAAAATCATTCAAAAAAAAAGGTAGAATCAACTTGGACTAACCTTTTTTTTTTATCAAGAAGGGAATGACCTTTGATGTTAAAAGGTAACAATGCAAATTAATATTATTGTAATGTAGTTACTTTAATAATACAACGTAGTCCCTACATTATCTTATCTTTTTTTATTATATAGGACCAAATTCCCTTTCACTTCATTAATTAATAAGCTAAACATTATTAAATTACATTAATACATATGTTACCTTATCCTCTTAAACGAAATTCACTTAAAAAAAAAATACATTGCCCATTTAATTAGTTTTCTTCATTTTTATTGTTTTAACTTCTTGCTTATATCACTAACAACACGAACAATAAAGTTTAATTTGTAAAAAAGTATTAAATATATTTTTTAAAATATTAATATATTTAATCATACGATTTCAAATAAGGCCAAAACCAAGGGCGTAAGTTTTAGGGCTTTACGCCATAAGAATGTCACGTGGAGAGGAACTCGGTTCACACTGTGAACAAGTTAAACCAGTCGAAATTCTACGTTTGAAATGAAAGCGTCGCGTCGTCGACCATATGCATTGAATAATAGCTGGAACTGTTGAATGTCCGTACAAAATTTTGACCTACAATTGCCGGTAAAATCCCTTTATTGGCATTGTTTGCCATTTTCCTAACCCAGGATAGCTTGGCTCGATCGCTCTCCATCCTCCATTTTTTCCCCCATAGCCAAAATATCTCACTTTCTTCTAGACCTAAAACTTTCTATCTCTTTCACTTACTGGTACTAGTACTACCTTATAAACCAGATCAAACCCTACTCTACTCCTTCTTTCTCTCTCACTAAACAAAGATTCTCTTTCTTTCTTCTACACGGTGAGTGTGCAAGTTATTTGATGAAGGGAAATTGGAGCTTTTAACTGAACATACATGCATACATCTATGGATAGAAAAGAGGGTGTAAAGATGGAAGATATATGGGGGAACTCATCTCTTTCTGATTACATAACGAACAGTTTCCCACTACAAAGTGTATTTGATTTGAGTATTGAAGGAGAGAAGTTCCCATTAGGGTTTATGGATTTGCTGGGTGTTCAAGACTTTATCAGTCCTCCTTTGTTTGATATGGCACAGCAGATTCCATCTCTTGTGACCGAACCTCCTAATCCAACTTCGAAGAAGGTCGAGTCTCCTGAGGTTTTTAATCTGCCTGCTACTCCTAACTCTTCCTCGATTTCATCAGCATCAAGTGAGGCTGTCAATGATGAATCTGTTAAAGTAGATAATGATCAAGAAGAAGAGCAGCAGAAAACCAAGAAACAGTGAGTAATTCTTCTCTTTTTTATTTTCTTTTTTTATAAGTCTTCTTCTTTTATAAACAAAGATGGGTTTTATGTTTATGTCTGAGTTTGTGTTTTGGTTTACTGAGAAAAAAAAAACCCTATTTGGAAACCAATTTGGAAAGGAAATGAGGGTTTTGTTTGTTTATCAAAGTGATTTGAAGCTGAAAGATTTGTTTGGGTTTTGGCGTTTGTGATGGTGGGTCTAGGATGAAACTCAAGAAGACAAATCAGAAGAGGCAGAGGGAGCCCAGATTCGCGTTCATGACAAAGAGCGAGGTTGATCATTTGGAAGATGGGTACAGATGGAGAAAGTACGGCCAAAAAGCAGTAAAAAACAGCCCCTTTCCTAGGTACTAACTTCGATGTTCAAACTTTAACCCCCTTTTAGTCCCCTCATTCTGCAAGCTATTTTTTTCACCAATGTATAAAATTTCAGACAACGAATTTGGATGGATGGGTTAATTTTTGCACTGTTTAATTATCCTAGGAGTTATTATCGTTGCACCAGCACCTCATGTAATGTGAAGAAAAGAGTTGAGAGATCTTTCAGTGATCCAAGTATTGTGGTAACTACTTACGAAGGCCAACACACTCACCCCAGCCCCGTCACGTCTCGTCCAAGTCTGGTTGGTTCTCATCTGAGTTCAGGCATATCCGCTGGCGCTGGTGCAGCTTTTGGTATGCCAATGCAAATAAGGACTCAATCTCACTATCAACAGCATCATCAACAGCCATTTGCCAGTAGCTTATCTCCTTTGAACTTTGGCCATAATATTGGTTCCTCCATTAACACCAGTTTTCTGCATGAGAGGCGTCCTTGCACCTCATCAGGGACGTCTTTGCTTAAAGACCATGGCCTTCTTCAAGACATTATACCATCCCATATGCTGAAAGAAAAGTAGCTTAGAACACCCATTTTACCACCATATGTAATTCTCTGATCTGACTGACTCGGGGGTGAAAAGGAGGTGTAGATTAAATGTTCAGTTCACTGGTATGCAATTTTTCTTGTTCACAGACGGGTGGTGATTTTCTTGTACAATGAAGGAATCGCTGGCTGCCCCTTTATACAAACCTCGATGAATATTACTGTAACTGGGTTTTCACCTTTTGATCTGATGCAAGAATTAGTTTCTTATTGGGGCTCTTTTTTATTTTATTTTATTTTTCATTTTTGACTCATTCGGTGGTTCTGGATTTGCTGAGATTATAAACCAAGGAAATTTGGTTCTTTCTTCTTTAAACCTTCTGACCCCCCGTTTGTCCTATATCTTTGTTTTTGTTGTTGAAAGAATGTGCATTGATTCCCATTGAAAGTACTGCAGGCGGGATTTCGAGGCCTAGGGCTCTTCAGAGAACAATGAATGTGGAAGCTAGAAAGCTTTCTATTCAGGGAATCAACCAAATCCAATTTTTTTCCTAGCAACTAATGAGACCCGCAAATTGTAAGAATTTAGTAGAAAGAATTAATTTGCTGTATCTAAACATGCTTGGGCCAGGCATGTGGAAGAATATCTCCACTAGACCTCTATTTTTTTTTTTTTTGCCCAAGTTACATAAATAACTCCACTTCTGCTTGCATTTATCTCATAGATTTGGTTCATTGAATTGAACGGTGGGGTGGAGATTCAGTTTGGTGCATGATTCTTTTATTCTGATATCATGGTCTTGAATTTCAAATATCGCCATCCGCAGTTTCTTTCTGGCTGTAATGTTTGCTGGCCATGTGAATTTGTCTTTGTTAAGAATATGCACCGCTGAAGGGTTTGATCAATCGATAGAAAAGATGGTGATGAATGCAGAGGGGAATATCAGATGCCATTAATGTAGCATAAAGAATAAACTTGAGCCCGTTAGATAATCCAATACCTGATTCATAGGGCTTGCTTTATTGGGTCCAGTAAATTGGTATCGATAAATATCGATTAAAGATTATTTAATTAATTATTTTTAAAAAATTTTTTACACTACTTTCTTTGAATTTAAGAAAAAAATAATTAATTACACTTTTCTTTCATCAAATATCAATTTAATCGATACTTCTAGATTTCCATGTATTCATGCTTCCCAGAAAATATGATCATTTTATCAATACTTGCCGAAATATCAAGACCTGCCTTGCATGCCTGTAAATTTCCATATTCATTATGTATAATGAACATTTGAAACTGGCAATAGAAGAAAATTATAGGACCGGATCTAACATTCAGTTTCGAATTGTAAATCTCAAGTACATACGTTAATAAAAACAAATAAGAAAAAGTATTTCACCAACAGGATTGTAATTACATGAGCATCCTGTCTACAAGTTATCCTCAGCAACGTTTAGCCCACTTTAAAGAATGAAACAAGAGATTAAAGGAAGGAAATTAAATGTAAATAGTAACTATTATGTATAAGAAACAAAACTTGTGTAACCTAAATAACAACTTGTAGTTCGGGTAAGCTCTATGCTCCACCAAAATTCATCAAAAATGTGCCTTGGTTATTGCTACTCAAACTGCTAATTAAGAGACAGGATTGAGGTGGTTGAAGAGAGTATTCTAAAGTTTGTGCATGTGCCTGATCTACATATGTTTCTTATTATCACCAAAAAAGCAACTCGTTTATGGAACGCTACTAGCATGAGAGGATAAAGAAAATGGGTAACCAATAATATATGCAACATGCAAATCCAATCAGAAAGAATAATTAAGATCTTGGCACCAGATACGGTTAACCACGAGCTGGATCAACAACAGCACTTGTTTCTGTCTTGATTTGCAAATGGTCCAGTCCCCGAAAAATCAGAATATACTGAATTTAAGCAAATCATACCTTCATCTAGAAATGTCATAAAAAGAGAACAGAGCATCACATGAAGCATCCACAGATGCCAAACACATGAAAGAGATTCTTTGAGTCAATTGAAACATCCGTCTCAGTTACTCATCAGTTACTTTTGGCACATCTCTGAATTGAAAAAATCATGCAATGCAAAAAATGAAGTGCCGAAAATATGTTTAAAGAAAAAGGTACAAATTCAGACCAACGTAGATAAAGGTTGGTGCACCTTTTATTTTGACAACAGTTGAGTGAGAATGAAGCTGTTGGCCAGGATTTTGCTGCTTCTCCAACAGTTTCTCAAATACCGTGAATTCCTCTTGTTTATTCCACTGTGAACAGAGTTTAACATGGATTCCTCAAATCATTAAGGAAAGAAAATTTAAAAATTGCAAATTGCAAATTGCAACAACAATATGTAAGGCAGGAAACTTACTCCGCTTTCACAAGTGAAACAATTATAGTAATACTTGTGTCCATCCGGGCAGGTGCTTTCACTCCACTATCCCAAGACTTTGGGGCATTGTAGGTTCAATTGAAGTGGCGGCAACTGTTCGGCTACTTCCAGTCTGCAGGAACTGGAGAAATATGTTATATTAGAGTCGAATATTCGATTAATAGCACATCATCAAAATGGGGGATAAAAAGAGAGAAAGAAACAAAAGATAATAATGTCACCATTTTTTAAGCATATCCTCTTGACAGGAGTCTGCAAGGGCATTTACTTGTCAGGTGTATCATAACAAATCATTCATCAAAGAGTGACGAAGAATGGAATCACAACCAGTTTTGCATAAAAATGGAATCACAACCAAGGCTAGAATATAAAACATTTGTATGCTGTATGGTTCACCAGTTTTCTTATCCTTTGGTTGAATGACCTCAACAACATTTCCATGTCCCTGAGTTATCTAGCAAGAAGGAAATATCCAACAGGTTACTCATGTTAAATGCCGAATCAAATTTACATTAGAAACTAACAGTTATAAGAAGCACAATCCCCTTCAGTAATAACATTGTTCTTATGGTTCCAAGAGGGCCGGTATTGGACGTATAGCAAATAACAAATTGCAAAAAAGAAAAAATGATGATGGCTAAGGTTTTCTTCAGTTGCTGTTCTGGGAACCGTTTGCAAGATTGCTTCCATCAGTATGCTCTGACTTAAAAAAGAAAAAACAAATATGACTTGCGAACCTCCCAAAAGAGTTTATAAATTGTAAATATAACGATGATGATGATAATTGTAATAAGAAAGGGAAATTGGGCCAACAGAAGTGAGCATAAATTCTTAGAGTGTGATAAAAGAAAAATAGAATTAAAGATGAGAGGGTAATGTAGTTATCTGAAGAAGCTCCTCGACGAATGTTGAAACCCTCTCTTTCGACACTGTCGTTTTGTTCATTGCTCTGTTGTGATACGGGTCAAATTAATTAGGGAATCAGAAAGATTGCATTAGAGATAAAGAAATAGAGAATTGTTGAAGAAAGATAGAGATTAGAGAAGAGAGGGAGAAGAATCGAGAAAGAAGGAGAGCTTTTCATTCATTTCTTCATAACCGTAAATCTGCATTATTATGCATTATATAATCTACTTAAAACCAACATTTACGATAGTACCACTAAGGGTCCAATACAAACATTTTGACCCGTAACAATACCCCTCCCTTCAAACCATCCTTGTCCTCAAGGATGGATCCCAAGCTAGTGCTGTTGTTCCAAAGAACAGCAAGCAAACTTTTCCTTTAATGATTAGAAGTAGGCTGAGAACAAAAGCAAATACTCCTATCCGTGCCAAAAACATCCTATCAAGCAATGAAGTCTTGTTGTATCCGAGACCCTTGACAACCAAAGCAATGGTTATTGTTTTTATGGCGATAACCAATATAAAAGCTACCAAAAAAATCCAGTAATCACCGATTGTCCAGCACAAAAAATATAATGCCACCACCATTTGCATTCTCTTGTTTCCAATTCAAGATAAAAGGCTCTGTGCAATGCAGGATTTTCATAGGTGAAGTATCGCAAGAATACTTCCCAATACATTTCCTGAGCCATGGCTTTGGATCATTAACATCAACAGAATATGTAAATTGCTTGCACCACAAACACTCCTTCCCAGAAATCATATGTGCACATTCAACAGCCGTTTCTTTTTGCCCCATGCTAGCCCTCACATCTAGACACACAAACATCAGCACCTTTAACTGCTTTCTCTTGACCAATTGTAATCATAATCTGACTGATCCCAACTTGCTGCACCTTCTCAACCGTCTCTTGATCGAGCTCAAAACCCTTAGGATAGACACATACAAAGTTTAAAGGAACAAGTGAAGCCAGCAGCAGCCATAATTGCACAATATTGTTTCCATTCCCAACATAGACAGTCTTCGTTCCATAATGATATATATCAGGCTGAGGCTCAAAACCTGTATCGTGGGAAAAGTTGACTCCCTGCATTACAACTACATACGTGTTTCTGTCATTCAAGAATGGATCAGATCGTCTACTTGCTTCAGTTAGTGTCTCTTTGTTGCTGAGCATAGCAATTACATTCAAAATCTCTCCTCTCAACATTGCATCCCAACCATGAGCAGTTACTATAGCTGATATGCCAGCAACTTCCACAGTGGCAGAAGAACAGACACATTTGCTTTCTGAGATTGTAGAAGAAACCAGCATGCTGATATTATCTTCAAAGCATGCACCTAGTTCTTTCATCAAATCCAAAGTTGTTAGAGACATAACAGCCTCAATGCATGCTTCCTGGTCCCGTTTATGCCCATACAGAGTGATAACTAGAACAATTGCAGCCACTAACACAAGGAGTTGATGCAGTTCCAGTGTGGCAGCTTGCAACAGCTTCAGAACATAAGGAAATATTCCAACAAGAAAGGTCAAATCTATTGCCCATAGATAGAAAGAGTGATCATCAACCATATGTGCTACGTTAACATTATCAATCCCCTACATAACAACTGGTTGTATTCCCTGCATATCGATTAAACTTGCACGGACAACAACTCCAAATGTTGCAGCAACGGCAACAGAACCTGCAACAATTCCAGCAGAAGAGGCAGCTGGAACAACCCCAATTGCTCCAGAACCTGCATCCAACACAATCCATGGATAGAAGAATTCAGCTCCAGATGCTTTGATAGCCTTCTTGAATGCAAGAGCCAAGGTGCTCCCTTGAAGTGCTCCAATGCGAGGATTTCTACAGAACCCCACAACCAACACCTTAGTTGTCTCAGATACCAAATATGGACATACAAAACTTGCACCAAAGCACTGAACGGTATCTACAACTATGGAGGCTGACATCTCAAGACCATTTTCAATACGATGTTGATGAACGGTAGCAACAACTAGAAATATTGGAAATGCAAGTTGAGTAGCTTCAATCTCATCAGCACAATTAGACAGCACAAATAGTTGGGAACCCTTACGAATAGCTTCATCAGCAGCTTCACATAATTTGTAAAGTGTCTTTTCTAATGAACCTTCAACCCCTTTACGTATATCAATAACTGCAAGCAAGAATTTGGTCCCAAAAGCACCCAAGCTATCAGCCAGTTTATCATCTAGCTTAGTGACACAATTCTCTACGATTTTCCTTTACAAGTCATTGCCATTTCTGTTACGCTCGCCCACATTAACAAACACTGAAAACCCACCAATCACATTAGCAACGTAGTTGATGAGCCCTAGAATAACCAATGTCCTCCTTATATCAACATTACAATTCAATCTGCCCATTACTAGAAGCCGAAACCCATAGGGGTCAGGGACCTTATCAAGCCTATTTTCATTCACAAACATCCTTGAATAATCCCACTCAAACTTCATACAAGCATTAACAGACATCAACAAGAATGGTCCATCCAAGCTTTCTCTATGTGCAATTTCCACAGCCCATGACTTATATCTACCAACAAAAGGTTGCACATTAACAAGATCAGTAATGGGTTTCAAAATCAACGCCTTGGTTTCATCAGGAACTCCCAAGCTGGTTTCTGTTTCACTTTGATAGATTCCGTTTGATCCTTCGTCCGTGTCGACATTTCGTTGAACATCTGGATCATGTGGCATATCTTAGAGCGAACTTGTTCAAAATCAACACGCATTTTGCTTCTAAATTGCTACAACGAACTCTCCAACTTGGACTCGAGTCTTGCCAGTCTTTATCGTAGCAGAGCATGTACCTCCACTGATAGCAGCGCCACACCCAAAGCCAAGACCGACGGCTCAAATATCATTGATACGGGTCAAATTAATAAGGGAGTCAAAAAGATTGCAGTAGAGATAAAGAAATAGAGAATCGTAGAAGAAAGAAAGATAGAGATTAGAGAAGAGAGGGAGAAGAATCGAGAAAGAAAGAGACAGTTTTTTCATTCATTTTTTCGTAACCGTAAATCTGCATTATTATGTATTATATAATCTACTTAAAACCAACAATTACGATACTACCACTAAGGGTCCAATACAGACATTTTGAGCCGTAACAGCTTGCTGGTGGTCAGCGAAGCGTTCAAGGTCGTGCCGCTGGCTAGGCTGGTGGTTGTAATGGTGATGGTGGTGGCCGGCAGTGAAATTAGGTCTGTGGTTTTCGGGGAACCAAGGAGTTGAATTCAATGGTTGCTGATCGTTAAACTGTTCTCCATGACCCCTGTATCTATCCATCTACGCCGACGATTACTTCAAGCCCTAGAAGATAAAAATGGTGAAGTGAATACGAAAAGAAGCTGGTGGAAAATTCGGCGCCTGAATCATATCGTATATCATATATAATATAATAAAATAAGATATAAGTTTATTTGATAAATGTTGTAAATATAGTAATTTATTTAAATTTTTTTTAATGATACGTAAAATACTTTTGATTTAAATTAATATTATAGTATCTAAAATATTAGATTAAATATATTTTTAATATAAAATTTAAAAATTTTTAAATTAAATGTTTTTAGATAATCTTTTATTAATCTTTTAATTTTTTATCTATCTAAAATTAGATTAAAAAAAATAAATAAAATTGTGCATATAAAATCAAAATTAAAAAATTTTTAAATTAAATATTTTTATGTTATCTATTATCTATCTTTTGTTAGTTTTATTCACTTAAAATCAAGATTAAATAGTAATAGATAAAATTACTAATCTAAAATCAAGATTTAGTTGTAACAAAAATTTGAAATTTAAAGAATTGACAATATTATATTTTTTACAATTTAAAAATCTTAATTTTTATTTTGATAAATTTTTTATCATCTTATTTGATTTTTTTAATTTAAAAATACGTATATTACTTATTACATTTATTTTAAATTTTAAATTTAAAAAATATTAATCAATTTAATATTATATATACATCTTATTTATTGCCATCCAATATTATATATACATCTTATTGGCATATAGTATTATGTAATTTTTTTGTTTTAATTTAAAACTTTCATCTGAAATGTATGATCTTTTAATTATTTTTCAATTCACCTTTTCTTTTGATACATATTCACCAATTATTTTTTTGTATAAAACAAAAAAAATATACCAAGAAAGATATGTATCATTAAATGATTTATATATATATTTAAAAGATAATATTTTTATCTCTTTTTATGTGTTAAGAATAATTTGAACGCAGTTATAATAATGAATATGCATCATATTTATGATTTAATTTTTATTAAATTGTTTTGTAGAAAAAAATATTAGCAACGTAATAGTATTTTTATAAAATCTAATTTTAATAAAGTATTAAAATTTTACATACTTTTTAAATATGTTTGACATTACAAAAAATATATATACAAATTAAAAAAATTAATGATTTATCGGTAACTTAAATTAAAAAAATAAATTGAATAAATTTGATTTGAAATTAAATTTTGAATATATATTTTATATATGTATATATAAATAATTGAATAAATTTGTTTAAAATTATATAATTTATACATATTAAATATTAAATTCTTTAATATAAATTTAAAGATGGTACTTAATATACATATATATATATATATTTAAGTGTATGGCAAGAATTATAATCTAGTATATATATATATATATATATATTTTCCTGGGAACCTGAGAAAAAGAACAAATTAACGCCATGTTTTATCTTCAATAAATTTTAATAGAACAGTCTTTTAAATACTAGACGCTTCTTGAAAAAATTCTTATATAATTTCTCTTATTTGGATAAAAAACCTTCATTGATAGATATTCACTCTAAACGTTCAAAATTGTTTTTGAAGAAACGTACTATCAAAGTAAACTCGTGATTAATTTAATTTAATTTAATTAATTAATGGACATCCAACGAATTTTAAATTTTTGTTTGAAAATATAAAACCCACATTTTATTCTCAATTTACAACTTTTTAAAGCGAAAAAGCGAGGTGTGGGAGAAAAAATGTATTTCAATTAAGTGAGTGCGAGATTGAAAATTCTACAAATGAAAGGGGTTACAACTGAAATATCCACTAATAAAAAAACTCGAAGTAAAAACCCCAGCCCTAGCCCTGGCACTTCCCTCTCTCCGTCCAAGTGCTGTTCGCAGCTCAAAAGATCGGATTTCCCGATATAATTGCCCTTTCCTCTTTCAGTTTATGCGTTTTTCCCTTCCTTGAACGGATTCTTCCTCTATGATATTACGGTATTAAGCAATCGTGCCTTGCTTCTTGTTATTACTTTCTGTTTTTCTTTTGCTACCTCTGTATTGTCTGTGTCGCATTGTTATTAATTAGATTGATGTTAAGTCAATTCAAAATCCATATACAGTTCTACAATTGTTAGTTTATAAGAATTGTAAATGTTCGCTATTTTTACGTATGTATTTTCTTCTCAAATTGTTACTTCCAGATGGTAGATATTGCTTAATGCAATTTATCATGCAGGAAATTGTGTACGATTAGTCTGTTTTAATATCAATGGCAAACAGAGCAGACTCAGATATTGATGATGATTTTAGTGAAATTTACAAGGAGTACACTGGCCCGCCAGGGTCCACGGTTTCCAGGGCGCAAGATAGGGCGAAAGAGAATAAACGTTCTCACGCTGGTTCCAATGAGGAAGAGGAACAGCGTGACCCCAATGCTGTGCCTACCGATTTCATTAGCCGGGAAGCTAAGGTTTGGGAGGCTAAATCCAAGGCTACCGAGAGGAATTGGAAGAAGAGGAAAGAAGAAGAAATGATTTGCAAAATATGTGGAGAATCGGGCCACTTTACTCAGGTATTAATTATCAAGTGAATCTTTTATTTCTATTCAAATGTATCAATAGTTGTTTCATTAATGTATATTATGAATGACCTGTATATAATGTGATAAGCATTTTACTCCCATGCATATGTAAATACCCCCCAACCCACAGTTTTTGCTTCGTGTCATGGCAGCAGGTTTAATTGACTGCTAGCTTGGTGACTTTCCTTTTTCTGTCTGACGAGCAGGACAGCATGGTTTTATTAGCACAATATTGTCAAATATTGGCTTCCTTTACAGCTAGCCAGTTGCATTGAGGTCCTTCTAAGTCTTTCACATGCCAACTTTTACCAGACTGGAGTGGAAACTCATTTTGATACCTGTTTTTGAGAGTCTTAATTAAATTCTTCTACCATCTGTCTTGATAAATCTTCATATTTAGATTACTTAACTGGTTATCTTGGTACTAGTTAGCTCTATAACCTCTTCTTTCCCCCACCCATGTCTTTTTAATCTCTGTTCTAACTCACAATTTCTTACCAAAGAAATGGCAGATATCCCCGCTTGGGTGAGGTAGAATATCATTTTTTTTTTTATCAAATTTGCTTTCATAGAGGAGATCCCTTTTTCCCCCTTAATTTTTAAGTACCGTGCTGCTTGACACATTTGTAGGGTTGTCCCTCAACTCTTGGAGCAAATCGCAAGTCTCAAGATTTCTTTGAAAGGGTACCTGCTAGAGAACCACATGTAAGAGCACTTTTCACGGAGAAAGTTATACAGCAGATTGAAAAAGATATTGGTTGCAAAATCAAAATTGATGAAAAATTTATAATCGTTAGCGGCAAGGATAGGTTAATATTGAAAAAGGGTGTGGACGCTATACACAAGGTAAAAGGGGAAGGTGATGAAAGGGGTTCTTTTAATTCTCACATGAGCAGATCAAGGAACCCTGAGCGAAGCCCCGTTGGTGCACAGTTGAGACACTCTGAATCACGATGGGCTCATTCAGGGCCACATGATTCATTGCACTTCCAAAGATTTAGCAGGCAAGATAAGGCTCTGGCAGACCGTGTCCGAGAGGATCCGCGGAAAATTTCCAAAGGTTCTCCTCAAGGTAGGGACAACATAGGATATGTTTACAGCATCCTTAGAAAGCTGGCAATGCCATGCTCATGGCATGTCAGTTTTCTAGGTTATCCTGTGTATATTCTCATAAAATTTTCCTGATTGTAAATCTACATAGTGATGCTTATTGTTTATAATGTGTTTGAGCAAGAGGTAAGTTCTTATGATCAAGCATTTTGTGTGTGATTCTGAAGTAAATCTCAAGAGTTGTTCCACATTGAATGGATTGTCTCCAAAACGGACTAATTTACTGAGTATTTCTGGATTGCAATGGACAGGTTCACTTTGTGAATATAAGATAGTTTGCGTAGTTAAAAGCTGATATATGTTAGCATTTGTGCTTACGGTAACCATACTCTTCATTTCGTGAAGCTTATGGTAATGCTGGAACTAGAAGTCGCTCAAGCAACTCTAAATCTCCGGGCCGTTTACCTTATGCTGGTAACTTATATAATTCCTATGATGGTCATAATCAGAGCATGGGGGCTTATAGAACTCATGGATGGAATACTGGGAGACAGGGATCTGATTTGCAATCTGACAATCAGTTTGAATACCCTGCCTTCCCTCAAACATTAGATGAGTTGGAGTTAGAATATAAGAGAGAGGCAATGGAACTTGCGAGAATTCGTGATAAGGAAGAAGATGAAGAGAATTATAAGCACCGGGAGGTAAGATATTTATCTTGCTTTACTGTAGTGTGAGACTGTGAGCTTTTGGTGCTAACTGGCTAATTGGCAATCCTAGATCTTTCTGGGATTTGCTAACTTTTGGAACTTTAGTTTGTGATTGCACTTTTCTGAACAGTTAATTAACTGCAATGGACACCAAGAATTTAAAAAATTCTAAAAGGTTCCCCCCCAAAATAAAAAGGATTTTTTTTCTTGTTTGTTTTGTAGTAGAACAAATTTCTTGATTGCTGTATGTATTTCTTCCTTAGTTCCTCTTCTGTCTATCTACCTTCTTATTCATCCTTCTAGGGCTAATCTGTATGCCTTCTAGATCATTTATGTTCATTGAAAGCCTTATATGAGTTTGTATGTGGGCTTATTATGGTTTGGGTTGAATATTTGAGGTGGCCATGGGGGGTATCTACAGTGTCAATAAGCTGTCACATTGAATTATCTAACCTCTTTTACGAAGTTAAGTTCGTACTCCTTAAAGAACTGCTTTTGCACTGGGGAACAGAAGAAAGAATTGCTATTGTGTGGTCTTCATCATTATGTCATCTAGGGAGAGCCGTTCCACTGTTTGCCGTATGATTATGGGAATTCTGATTTGATGACTTCTGGTTTTATAAATTTTAGACTATCAAGGAGATGAGGGAGAAATACATCAAGAAATTGGCTTTATTAAGGGACACACATAAAAAACAATGGGAGGAGTTTCTTCAATTCGATGCCCAAAGGTGTCAGCAACAGACACGGCAACAAATGTCTGCTTCGGGCATTGGTGCTTATAAACGGCAGGCCTATTCTGACTATGATGGTTCATCAGTTAATGCTCAGCATGCTGGAGTTAATTTACGTATGGATTCAAGGGGCAGGTACTCAAATCCTATGGAGAATTACCCCTCTAGACCTCATGACTCTTATGAAGAGTTTCAACGTCAGAAGTATGAAGATTTTGGGAAAGCTTACAATCGGTACTAAGTCAATATACTGGGATTGATTGGTGAGTTATCTGACTCTTTCATAAATGATGGGAAAATATCATTGATTCTATTAATTTTTTTCTCACTCAATTCCTTCATTGCTCTTGATCTTGTCCAAATTTCTGGCAAGTTTCTTGCTGCATAACATGTCGCTCGTGGCATAGATGAGAAAAGTTATCCAGTTGTTTTATTTCTCTCTTGATACTTGTTGGAAAGATTGTTAGAGGGTTTAGGTTGATAATTTCGAGTTTTTCTTTGGTAGAAAAGCAGTCTGTGGGATTGTTTATTTGGGAATTGCTGATCTTATTTCTTCTTTCGAATTAGTTTAAAGCTTTGCTCCAAAAATTTTCAGGGTCCACCCGATCTTTGTCAGGTAGAGAGTAATACGATGGTGAGCTCAAGTCTAGGTAAGTATGTTGGTTCTGTATCAGAGTTAAGAAAGGAACACTGCTAACTGCGTTGATGTTTTATTGCAGTTTGTTCCAATTTCTATTTGTTAATTTGGCTTTGTCCTGAACTTCTTTAAGGAACTCTGACGCAGTTGTGTTTTTAGTTATAGTAGTAAGATTTTGATACAAACCTTCACCTTAATGATTGTTGATTTGCGTTAAGTAATGGACTCTTCATTTTGGAGGACAGCACAAGCAATTTTTCCATTAATGTTTTGTAATATCCGGTTTTGTCTGCCTCTCTTGGCTGGACCAAGACCAGGAAACAATCGTTCATATTATTTTTGGGGGAAAACCAAAATCTCTCGACATTGTGTTATTTGTGTATTGCTGGGGTGACCATTCTCCAGGTAGTTAATAGGGTACCAAGTTTTCATTTCTCTTTCAAGTAATTTCTTTTCATCGCACGTGTTTTGGTTTGAAGCGGTCAGCAATCCTGGAAGCATTGTGTCTACCAGGCAGCTGATATTTGAGTTGGTTGGTTAAAAATCGGGTTTTATTCAAACTGTGGAAAATCAGGTGATTGTACGGAAAGGAAACTTCTTTTGGCTTTAATTATTAAGGTTGTTTACAAGTTTGGTCAGTGCACCGCTGCACGAGTTTAACCATGTTTTTGATGGTAAGCTGGTATACTTATGGGGCTACCCTTAAGAACATTTGGCTGGGAAAAGCCAAGTGTTCCGACTCCCACTGGGCATTGGCCAAAAATATCATTTAACGCCATTTATTTGGAATGTTTGTGTCATAGATGCGCGATCTTTGCTGTTTATTTTGGCGTTGTGTATATCAAGGCATATGTGCAGCCCTTATCGCCACAGGCCTCACCCTGTAAGGTCAATTTATCCAATATACTATTAAGTTGGCGGTGGTTTGCCACATCCGAAACTTCTTGTCTACGATGAATGGCCGGGAATTGGGACAGTGAAAGCTTGACAAACCGACATATTATATTTGTTCGTGCCAAAATAGTTTCGTCTATGCTTTAGCATAAGGAAATTAAAAAAAAAGAAGGCCAAAAAAAGGGTTAATCAAATTTTTAAAAAAATTTGGCAAAGAGAAATTGAGACTTTATTTTTCTATTAATTGAATGAATTATTTTAAAGCAAAAATTAATTGTTGGTTGAAAGGCCGATAGATAGTCAGATGTTAAATGGACGACAAACCCCAGAAAGGAAAAATTGAACCCAAAGAAGGTAAAAGATGACAAAAAGGTTAAATGGACCATCAAACACAGATCTTGAAAAGCCCAACTTAAAAAAGAATCTGGAAAATTGGACTTAGTTTCCAACTAAATGGGCTCAACGCCTTAAAACTAATAACAATAATAATAAGCATTGTTAAATTTGGACGGCTAAAACGTGAGGTGAGGTTGTTGTCGGTCCGTAAGTAAAAAAAATAGAAGTAGGGACCGATTAATAAATCTTGAAAGATCTGCTTGAGTCCCTCTTTGGCTCTTTCAGTAAATCTTTTCAGCGGACAAGTAGTATTGGTAATACAAAAATATTATAAAAGATAAGTATAATATGACCCGAATCAGAACACCCTAGCCTCTCTTACCAAACCCTGATTTCTACTTCTAGGGTTTCCCTTTTCCCTCTTTTAAGAGACGAGTTTTCTCAACTGACCCAATAAAATTTCCCTTCCTATAAGTTTTAGGGTCTTGGATGGGTACGGAGAGGAAGAGGAAGGTGAGCTTGTTCGATGTGGTGGATGATACATCGGCTAAGATCACGAAACCGAACGGCTTAGGATTAGCGGCGATGAACGTCAGCAGCTCGATCAACAAGTGGAATGGAAGGCCTTTTTCTCAAAGGTATCACGAGATTTTGGAGAAGAGGAAAACACTCCCTGTTTGGCAACAGAAAGAGGAGTTTTTGCAAGCCTTGAAGGCCAATCAAAGCCTTATCTTAGTCGGTGAAACCGGTAGCGGTAAAACCACTCAGGTTAGTTCTTTCTTCAGCTGTAAATTATTTAAATTTTGATTTGATTTACTATCTATGAACAGTTATTGGGGTATTTCTGTTTGAGGAAAGAATTTGGCAGTTATATTCTAGGTTTTTTGTTATGCAGATACCTCAGTTTGTATTGGACGCTGTTGATATAGAAACTCCGGATAAACGTCGGAAAATGATGATTGCTTGTACCCAGCCTCGAAGAGTGGCTGCAATGTCTGTTTCACGGCGCGTTGCTGAAGAAATGGATGTAACTATCGGAGAGGAGGTGGGTTATAGTATTCGTTTCGAGGATTGCAGTAGTGCAAGAACTGTTTTGAAGTAAGCTTATCTTTCCTTATGTTATATTTGGTATTATTGGTATCGAGTATGAATAGGAGAGTAATAAGGCTATCTTGTTTCTGTTGTTTGACAGGTACCTAACAGATGGTATGCTTTTAAGGGAAGCAATGACTGATCCTCTTTTAGAAAGATATAAAGTAATTATTCTTGATGAGGCCCATGAAAGAACTCTGGCGACAGATGTGCTATTTGGACTTCTGAAAGAAGTGCTAAAAAATCGACCTGA
>JBBYHK010000020.1:9240660-9265613 GCA_038382065.1 Adansonia grandidieri | reverse complement strand
TAAAAATAATCAAAACTATATTAAAACTTACCAAAATGATAAAAATCATATTTAAGGTCTGTGGACCCATCTAAAGGAGAAATAAACACATTTGTCAAGGATTCTTGCATTCAATGCTTTGGGTGCTTCGTAATGGGATGTCATTAAGGCCTGGAGATCATGTAGTAATTGTTATTCTTGACACTTTGACAAGAAGTTCCAAGTCTTGGAATTAGCCTAAAGAACAAAGGATGTTCGTAAGTAATTCATTCATTTAGCCAGCCTAATTTAAGGAACCGACGCTGCATGCATGCCAAAGCGAACTAGGTTTCGGCACTTAATAAAATTACAGTTCATGACCATAATTTTCATTAATCATGGGTTTATATTTGGCAATAAATTTACTTGTGACCCAGAATTTGACTGTGCTGGGATTTCATGTGTATTAGCACTGCCATATATCAAATCTGTTTCTATGTAAGTATGATTCATAGTAATCGATATCTATACTATATCATTAATATTTTTGATTGAGTTAATATTAGGTCATTTAAAAGTTGACTTAAAAATTAAATATATAAATTATAGATCAAATACTAATTTAATAAGAGTATTTATATCTTTTACCTTTTTTATATAATATATATTTAAATTCTTATATGCCATCTTAAAAAATTATATGATCTCTTCCCTTATTTATATAAAAAGTTATTAAAAAAATAGATATTCATATCCTAAAATCTATCACTTCTTTAAAAATAAACTGCTTATATATAAATATGTATACACATTTGTTCCTTTCAAATGTAACATATTGTAGGAGAACATTTCTTTCTAAGAATATTTAGGAGCTTGGCTACCACAGTTGTATTATTCACTGAAAATGCAGTGCCTCCATAAAGTAGTTGTATTCATTCTGATTGTAGCGTTGCTTTATGTCCGTACATCTGAAGCTTTTGAATGTGAATTGGATGCTGACAATCAAGTCAACGCCGTAGCTATTAGCATCACGGTGGATCAGTCTGGTAAGGGAGACTTCAAAGCCGTTCAAGATGCTATCGATTCGATCACTTCTAACAACAATAAGTGGAAACGTATCCTTATTTCTCCTGGAACCTTCAGGTTACTGTAATTTATAGTTTCACGTCTCAACCTGTTTGATTTATGCTCAAGTGTTCTGATTTTTTCTCTTCTACTGCTGGTTTTGTTCCAGGGAGAAAGTTACAATCCCGGCTGACAAGCCGTGCATTTTTCTTGAAGGAGCTGGGAGAACGTTAACCATTATTGAATGGGGGGATCATAATGATACCGCTGACAGTGCTACTTTCACTTCATCTCCTAATAACATTGTTGCAAAAGGCATTACGTTCAAGGTATAACATTGCTAAAAAATGCTATTATTATTTTGACTTTTTATTTTTCTTTAAGTATCCGTGTTTAAGATTTTTGTTCAGCATATATTCGGACATAGGATGGAGACATGACCCTCCAAAGACCTTTAAAATACGTTAAAAACTTGAAAAAAAATTAAATATATCCATACGTGACATGTACACCCAAGTCTTGTAACATAGCACAAAAGACTTTACAAGTTAATATACTTGATGTTGGGCTGATTTAGCTGAAAGCTATGCATCTTAACACTGAAACAGAATTTCTATAACATACCGCCAGGACCTGATACGAAGAACAACAAAGTTATGCAAGCTCTAGCGGCTAGAATATACGGGGATAAATCGGCCTTTTATAACTGTGCTTTCTTTGGGTTGCAAGATACATTGTGGGACGTAGAAGGCCGCCATTACTTCTACAATTGCTATATTGAAGGCGCCATTGATTTTATATTTGGTAGAGGCCAGTCTATCTATGAGGTGCATGCACCAATAGTATTTGTTAATTTCTTAAGAAGTCGAGATTTGAGTTTTCATTCTTAATTTCAATTTGCAAGTAAACTGAAGATGATGTTGTTGTTTTTGTTGTCAAATTTGCAGAGTTGCGAAATAAATCTTAATATAGGAAAATATGCACCGGAATATCCGAATGGTTACATAACAGCACAGGCAACGAATTCATCAGATGATCCTAGCGGGTTTGTATTTAAATCTTGTGTTTTTACAGGATCAGGGAAAACATACCTTGGAAGAGCTTATGGGGCTTATTCCAGGGTAATTATATATAATTCGGAGATGTCAGATTCAATTATTCCTGCTGGTTGGGATGCTTGGGGCTATATCCACCACGAGTATGACGTTAAACCATCTAAGTTCATATGTATTTTCTCAAGTTTGAATTAATATATATTTTTTACCATAAAGATTGAAAATCTGGGTATGTTAATTTGCAGAGGGAATTTGACGTATGCGGAGGATAATTGCAGGGGATCCGGAGCCGACACTTCCAAGCGTGTGCCATGGATGAAGAAACTAAGTGCTACTCAGATCAATCAATTTGTAAACATTTCATATATTGACAACGAAGGATGGATTGCTAAACTGCCAAAGACCTACTAAATCCTAATAAAACTCGACGTTTTAGTTTCCTGAAAGATTGCCTCCCCATACTATATTATTATTATTATTATTATTATTTCTTTGCATCGTATAGTGTAATAAAACAAAGAAAATCCCATGAGAAAGTTTATTCTGTTAT
This sequence comes from Adansonia grandidieri, assembly GCA_038382065.1. Taxonomy (NCBI): domain Eukaryota; kingdom Viridiplantae; phylum Streptophyta; class Magnoliopsida; order Malvales; family Malvaceae; genus Adansonia; species Adansonia grandidieri. The sequence continues at coordinate 9,262,985 of JBBYHK010000020.1, read as the reverse complement.
CACTCTTTTCATTACTTCAGAAAATGCAAACCGGGAAGGCCGTTGCTTCTGTAGAATTCAAATATACTAATGCAAGACGCAATTTCAAAAAACTCTGTTCGGAAAAATATTCCGATTGTTTATTTTCTCAGCCTGTCGAGGTTACTCCTTCAAACATCTCACAAGCCCAAGTACTCAAACACATCTCGAACAGCACCTCTCTGACTTTCTTGGTGTTCGCGGATCTAGCTTATTCGCTCTGCGTCACCTCTCGAAACTCATCAACTCGGACATTGTGAAAAGATCAACGAATTGAGATTACAATTATAGCTAAATTCCTTGTTTGTTTGCCAGTTGCTTAGTCTTTTGAAGTGTGGCAGATTATTAATTTTGAAATCTCGTACTTATTCGACATTTTAGGCATAAGAAATATTTTGACATTCGTGAATTGACAACGTTTTACCGTGAGAATATCAAATCATCCAACTCAAATGCATAAAACCTTCAGATCCTTTATTTCATTATGCGGTTTTATTATAGCAAACGACAATTAGCGCCTTATGCTTACAGCAGAAAACAACATTAAATGGAGAGCAATACACGAGTACAGGCCAAACACTAATATTAATCCCCAACAATGATTTTCAAATTTCCAAGGTCTTTAAGCTAGGATCCACCACCAATTCCTCCTGTTGCGCCACACAAATTCCATCTCCAACTCCAGAACCATCTCTAGCAACTACAACACTGCCATTGCCAACACCACCTCCAACACCTATATTGCTGGTAGCACATCCGCAAGGACAACCAACACCTCTAGCTCCACCACCAACTCCTGCACCACCATCAACATTTCCTCCAACAACACATCCAGCACTTCCTTCTACACCACCACTAGCACCATCAACCCCAACACCACTTCTAGTGCTTCCTTCTACACTACCAGCACCGCCACCAACAGAACTGAAGCCACCCCTAGTTCCAACAACTATGCCAATGGTATCACCTTTGCTTGCACCATCTACACCGCTTGCTCCACTACCAAACTTGACACCACCGCCAACATTTCCTACAACACCATTGGCACCACTTACTCCACCACCACCACTAGCACTTCTGGCATTTCCTCCTACACCACCAACCCTTGCACCACTTCCAAAACTTCCATCTATAGCACCACCTACTCCACCACTAACCCCAGCACTACCTTCAACACTTCCTTCTGCATGACTAGCACCGCTATCACTTTCAACACCACTTCCAGAACTTCCTCTTGCATGACTAGCACCACCTCCAACACTTATGCCTCCGGTAACACCTCCACTTGCACCACTACACCTCTTGCTCCACCATCAACCTTTACACCTCCAGCATTTCCTCCAACACCATCGACACCACATATTCCACCAACACCACCAGCATTTCCTTCTACACCACCACCAAACCTTGCACCACCTCCAACACTTCCTCCTATCTTACCACCAACCACAACACCACTACCAGCACTTCCTCTAACACCACTAAAACCACCTCTAGCACTTCCTTTTACACAATTGGCACCATCAACTTTACCATCAACACCAACTTCAACACTACCAGCACCACCATTAACACTAAAACCACCCCCACCCCCGTTTCCAGCACCACCTCTAACACTTAACACCTTCACTTGCACCACCCATACCACTGACTCCACCACTAACCCTAACACCACCTCCAACATTTCCTCTAACACCATTAAGACCATTTACTCCACCACTAGCACTAGCACTTCCTTCTACAACACCATCAGCTCTTGCACCTCTTCTAACACTTTCGTCTACACCACCATCGCCAACACCCATTCCACTACCAACCCCAATACCACCTTCAACGCTTCCTCCGTCATGACGAGCACTACCCCTACTTCCAACACCACCTTCAACACTTATGCCATTAATAGAAACTCTGCTTGAACCACCAACACCTACACCACCTCCACCATTTCCACCAACAATGCTATCATTATTTACTCTAATGCCACCATCAGTACTTCCTCTTACAACTCCAGCAACCCTAGCACCACCTCCAGCACTTCCATCTACACCAACATGGGCATCACCTACTTCAACACCATTTTCAGTACTTCTTCCGACACGTCTAAAACTAGCACCACCCCCACTTTCAACACTACCTTCATCACATATGCCACTGATAGCACCTTTACTTGTACTACCCACACCTCTTGCTCCACTAACAACCCTTGCACCAGCTCCAACATTTCCTCTAACACCATCGGCACCACCAGCAATTCCTTCTACACCACCACAAACCCTTGCATCACCTCCAACACTTCCTTTTATGCTACCAAAACCACCTTCAGCATTTCCTCTTACGTTACTAGCACCACTTCTTACACCACTACCATCGATACCATTAACTTTACCATTGACACCTCCAACTCTACCACTAACCCTAACACAATCTCCAACACAATCAGCACCATCACCACCAACACTGAAATTGCCCCCACCCTCACTTCCAACACCTATGCCACTATTAGCAGCTCCACTTACACCACCCACACCACCTGTTCCACCACCAACCCCTACACCACTTCCGGCATTTCCTTTAACACCATCGACACTAACTACTCTACCACTACCACTAATAGTTCCTTCTTCACCACCACCATTATCAACTCGTGCACCACCTCCAACACTTACATCACCACCGGTACCACTTACTCCACCACTAACTCTAACACCATTTCCAACACTTTCTCTTGCACGACTAGCACCACCCCCATTTCCAACACCTATGCCACTAGTAAAACTTTCACTTGTGCCATCTACAGTGCTTGCTTCCAGCACTTTCTCTTGCACGACTAGCACCACCCCCATTTCCAACACCTATGCCACTAGTAGAACTTTCACTTATGCCATCTACAGTGCTTGCTTCACCAATAACCTTTACACCACTAGCGTTTCCTCTAACATCGTTAGCACCACCTACTTTACCACCATCACTAGTACTTATTTTAACACTATCATCAACCCTTGCACCACTTACAATGATAAACAACTCCTTCAGCACTTTCTCCTGCACGTTCGGCATTAGTACCACCCCCACATTGAACACCTCCTCCAACACCTATGCTACCGATAGCACCTCTACTTGCACTACGCATACTTCTTGCTTCACCACCAACTCCTACACCGCCTCCAAAATTTCCTCCAACACCACTCTCACCACTAGTACTTCTTTCTACACCACCATCAACCTTTGCACCACCTTTAACACTTCCTTCTACACTATCAAAATCACCTCTGACACTTCCTCCTACACTATCAACACTACCACCATCAACACCAACAACTCCACTACCAACCCTAACACCACCTTCAGCGCTACTAGCACCACCACCAACACTGAAACTGAAATCACTCTTACTCTCACGCTTACTGCTAACACCTATGCCACTGGTAGCACCTCCATTTGTAACACTTACTCCACCTACTCTACCATTAATCCTTACACTACCTCCAGCATTTCCTCCAACACCATCGGTACCACTTTCTTCATCACCACTGCTAGTATTTTCTTCTACTCCACCGCCACCAGTACTTTCTTCTACACCACCACTAGCACTTCTTACACCACTACCACTAACACTTGTACCACCTCCAGCAATTTCTTTTACACCACCATCAGCACCACCAACCACAACATTACTTTCAGCACTTCTTTTTGCATGACCAACACCATTCCCATTCTAACACTTATGCCACCGGTAGAACCTTCGCTTGCACCACCCACAATGCCTACTCCACCATCAACATTTACACCACATTCAGCATTTTCTTCAACATTGCTGGCACCACCTATTCAACTAGCACCACCAGTACTTCATTGTACACCACCACTAACCCTTATACTACTTCCAGGAATTCTTTTTTCATTACCAGCACCACCTCCTACACCATGACCAGTACTACCAACTTCACCACCTCTAGCATTACTAGTACCATTATCATTACCAATATCGAAACCACTTTTACCCTTATTTCTAACATCTAAATCACTGATAGAACCTCCGTTTGTACCATTCATACCACTATCTCCACCACTAAGCCCTACACTAACTCCAGTATTTCCTTTAACATCATCAGTACCACTTACTTCACTATCACCGGCATTTTTGCCTACATCACCAACAACCCTTGCACCACCTCTAGCAGTTCCTTTTATACCATTATCGGCACCCATTACTCCATTACCAACCCTAATACTACCTTCCTCCTTCACGAATAATACCAGTGCTAGCACCATATCCAATATCTATGCCATTTGTAACACCATTACTTCCACCATTAACACCTCTTGCTCCACCACCAACCCTGCACCATCTTCAGTATTTTTTTCAGCACCACTGACAGCACTTACTCTACCAGCATCTACAACACTTCCTTCTACACCGACACCAACTATTGCACCACTTCCAACACTTCTTCTTACAACACTACCAATCATAAGAGCACCTTTAGCACTTCTCCCTACACTACTAGCGTTACCTCTAGTATTTCCTTCTACACTAGTACCACCAACCCCAATAGCACCTCCAGCACTTCCTTTTGCATTACCAGCACTAGCATCAGCACCAGCACTAGCATTGAAACCACTTTCAGCCTTACTTCCAACACTTCTGCCAATATCTATGCCGTTGGTGGCACCTCTAATTACACTGCCCACACTATGAGCTCTATTGTCTCCAGTATTTTCTCTAACATCACTGGCACCACCTATTCTACCATCACCACCAGCACTTCTTCCTACACCATCACCAACCCTTGCAACACCTCCAACACTTCTTTCTATACCATTGCCGGCACCACTCACTCCACCACCAACCCTATCACCACCTCCACCACTACCTCTTGTATTACTAGCTATGGCAACAACCCCACTTCTAACACCACCTCCAACACTTATGCCACCAATAGCACCTTCACTTACACCATCAACACTTCCTGCACCACTTCTAGCATTTTTTTCTAACACCAATGCACTACCATCATTATCTTTACCTCTAAAACTTCCTTTTACACCAGTACCACCTCCACTACCATTTTCATCACTTTCTCTTCCACCATCAATGACCTTTGTACCACCTTCAACACTTCCTCCTACACCAACACTACTTTCAACACCTATACCCTTGGTAGCACTTTTGGTTGGAGCACCCACATCTCTTGCTCCACCACTAACCTTTACACCATCTTTAATATTTCCTCTAACACCACTGGCACCACTTGTTCCACCACTAACCCTAACGCCAACACTGCCTCCAGCACTTTTTTCTACACTACCAGCACCTACACCATCCCCATTTGCAACACCACCTCCAACACCTATGCCGTTAATATCACTTTCAGTTGCACTATCCATACCTTCTATTCCACCATCAACCCCTACACCACATTCATCATTTCTTTTAACACCACTAGAACCATCTACTCTGCCACCAACTCTAGCACTTCTTTCTACACCACCACCACCCCCCCATTTTTTAAGACCACCTCGAACACCTATGCCACCGTAGCATTTTCATTTGCACCACCTATAATTTTAACTCCATAACCAACCCCTCCACCATCTCCAACATTTCCTCTAACATTATTGGCACCACATGCTTCACCACCACCTCTGGCACTACCTTCTAAACTATCACTAACCATTGTAGCATCTCTAGCATTTCTTTTTACACCACCACCACCACCAGCATCAACTGCTACACTACCAACTTTAACACCACTTTCAGTACTTTCTCTGACACTACCAGGGCCACTTTCAGCACCTATACTACCCTCACTTTTAACACCATTTCCAACACTATGCCACTAACAACATTTTTACTTACACCATACATATCTCTTACTCCAGCACCAACTGCAACGCCACTTCTAACATTTCCTTTAACACTATCGGCACCACCTACTCCCCCATCACTTTTAGTGCTTTCTTCTACACTGCTACCAACCTTTGCACTACCTCTAGCATTTCTTTCTATACTGCCACTAACGCTAACTCCACCTTCAGCACTTCTTTCTTCACTAGCAGCACCACTTTCAACAACTACACCATCCATGCTTTCAACACCACCACCAACAACTATGCCATCGGTAGCATTTTACCTTACACCATCTGTACTTTCTGTTTCACCATTAACCCTTGCACCACCTTCAGTATTTCTTTTAACCCCAGTGGTACCACTTACTTCACCATCACCTCTTACACTTCCTCTTACACTACCAGCCCTAACTCCAGCACTTTTTTGTACACTATCAGCACCAACTCTAGCACCTATACCACATTGACTTCTAAAACCACCTCCAATATTTGTGCCATCAGCAGGGCCTCTTGTTGCACCACTCACACCTCTTGCTCCACCAATAACCTCTGCACCACCTTCAACATTTCCTCCAACACCACCTATTCCACTACCTTCTTTATTACTTCCTCTAACACCTCCACTAACCTTGCATCACCTTTAGCACTTTCTCTTACAACACCATCAATCCTACCAGCACCATCTTCGCTTCCTATAACATTACCAACACCAGCACCACCTCCACCTCAACCCCTACTTTCAATACCGATGCCACCAGTAACATCTTCGTTGGCACTACCTATACTTCTTGTTTCACCACCACCTATAGTACTTTCTTTTACACCACTTACTCCACCTACTCCTCTTACACTACCAACACTTAGACCACCTCCACTTCTAACACTTATGTCACCTGTGCCATTTTTACCCATTACACTCTTACTTCCAACACCTTTGTCACTTGTAGCACCTTTGCCTACAATATCCCCTTCACCACCACTATTACCATATTCTTCACCTCTTATGTCAGTAGTAGCACTTTCACCACTACCCACACCTTTTACTTTGTCACCAACCTCTGCACCACCACCAATGGCTTCACTTACTCTACCATCACCACCAACACTTTCTCCTACACCATTATCAGCACCCTCAACTCCACGACCACGTCTAGCATTTCCTTTTACACCACCAGTGACACCATCTACTCTACCACTGAACCTAGAACCACCTCCAAAATTTCCTTCTACACCACCAATACCACCTATTCCACTACCAACCCTAGCATCATCTCTAGTATTTACACCACCCTCACTTGAATACCACTTCCAACACCTATAACACTAGTAGCACCTCTATGAACAGCACCCACTACATCATTACCACTACTTCCACCTATTCCACCATCTATGCCACCAATCGGACCTTCGCTTGCACCACCCATACTTTTTACTCCAATTCCACTCCTTACACCACCATCAATCCCATTATTACTTCTAGCACCTACACTGCCCTTAGCACTTTCTCTTACTTTACAGCTAATTCCATCCTTAATAACACTACCTATACTTTCACTTGTATTGTTACTAGCATCTCCAACTACACTTGGACCACTACCAACTCCTACTCCTTCCCTAGCTTTGATATCGCCTCCAACATCTACACCACACATTGCACTTCCTCCTTCACCACTTTCAATTCTACTCCTAACACCAGAACCTTCACCACCACTAAATCCAACTCCGTTACCAATCCCAACCCCAACACCACCTTCAACACTTACACCACCTCCAACACATTTCCCTCTACCACTAACATCACTAGCACCACCTGCACTTGTATCTACAGTTGTTCCTCTACCAACACCACCTCCAATACTTGCACCATTGCTAACACCTCCATTTGCAACACCGTCAATGCTAGCACCACCAACTCCATATCCAACTTGACCACAATTACTATCACCTGTGCCAAAACCACCTTCTATGCCTCCTCCACCATTGCTACCAACACCACTAGCACGTCCTCCACAACTACTACCTATACCACCACCTCTAACTCCTCCACTGAACCTAACACCACCTCCAACACTTGCACCCCCTCCACCTCCATTAGTACTACCTAAGTTACCTTCACCACCATTTCCAAAACAACTAGCATGGCCACCATCCTTCTGAACAGCGTAATAATATTCTTTTCCTATTATCTTCCTTCAACTATCCCTATTAATATCGCCACCAAAAATATCATTATGGCAAGCAGTTCAATATTTCCTAAAATCCTTTCCTATGTTTTCTTTCGAAAGAACTCTATGGAATATGAATAATGAGTAACGATGCTTGTAGTTCTATGGTACATAGAATGCGTTATTTTATAGGAATGGGTTAGTAGAGTTTTAATCTTAGTGATAATGTGGTCGAAATGAAAGTTAGAATGTATGAAAACGATAAAGTTTTAAACCGAGTACTCTTCCCAAATTGAGTGTCTTACTTTGTGACTTCAGTGGACTCTCGTTGCTTTCCACGATCGCGAGCACTCTCATTGCTCTCGACGACAAGTCATAACGTGGCAATTCAACATTAAGTCTGCGGTAATGGTCGTCCATTGTGTTGGAGAAAAACTAAAGCTTGCTCCTGGATCAACTTAAACACCGAAAGGAGAAAGTGGAAAATACGTGCCCCTGCTAACTGTGTTCCAGACCCGTCAAAGGATATCCCACAATTGTAGTGAAGCAGCTTTTCAAAATTAGCTATAAGCTCAACTCGAATGAGCGATCGAAACGTCAAAAACCCACTTTATTGCCCTTGGCTGGGTTGGTAAGAAGTAAGAACAAGGAACAATCTAGTAAATATTAATCTGTGCGCCAAGTTTTTATTTTGCAGAGATTTGTCATTGCAAGGAGAGGTTCACAGATCGCAGGCCAGTCTTAGTTTGAAGATTATTCTGTTTCTAACCAAATAGAGCACGCGCAAGCACAAAAGAAGTGCACCTCTTGGGGCTGCCTAGCCCTTGGGATGGAGAAGTAGTGTTGTTAAGTAAAGGCAATAGGCTAGGCGTTAACGTGGTGCTCTTAAAGCCGATAGCCGCTTCACAAAGTACACCTTGTTCAAGGCCCTTGTTAGCTTGGTAGAGTGGCAGGCGAAATCTATCTTTGCAGGGACATTGAGTAGGCGGCTAGTAAATTCTTACTCGTATAGTAAGAAAAACCTTATTCCTGGCCTCACGGTCATGGGTTTTGAACACTTTTAACTGATGATGAAGGGACCAAAATGGTGAAACCTGGATTCAAAAACAGAGCCGACTACAGAAACGTATGCCACCTGTTACTTAACCGAAGCCCAATTCTTGAAATACAAGTGAAGTCGCAGGAAAATGATCTACAAGTTCTTTAATAGGAAAACACTCTAAAGCTCGAGTCACTCCACAATGATTGTGGATTATGGTAGTCCCCTGTCGCTATATTCTTAAGCCAAATCACAGCAAATTATAACTATGTTTTAGAAGAATTCACGACTCTAATGAAATCGAAGTAACTTCTCTCAGGTTCAATCATTTTATAAAACCATGAGGAATCCAGGTAAAAGTAAACAACGAATGAGAACTTCAAAAATGATGAAATTTAAGGAAGAAGAATAAATTGAAGAATCGACCCTAAGTTGAAAGTCGAAGCAGAGTGGACCGGAAATCTTGAATGCAGGGAGAGACGAAGAAAATGATAAACAAACCTATTAATGAAGAGGTCGAAATGATTTGACAGGGAAGGGAAGATGGGAAGGTGAAGAAACACTGAATATGATGCGTAGAAGGTAAATTCTATATTTAAAGCTAAAATTTATTTTAAAATATAGACTTAATGTTTATTAAATGTGTAATAGTAAATATCAGCTTCAAATTTCAGCTTTTTTACTTGTAATTACGTATTTAAATAATTTAAATTTGTGATAATATATAATTAATTTATAAATTTATAAAATTTTATTATAAACAATTTTATAATTTAAAAAGCATAGCAAAAGTTGAGATTTACTTTATTTTGAATAAATATGATTTTACGTAGAAATGAAACAAATATAAGAAATTAACTTAAGTTTTAAATTTGATGAAGATAATTTTTTTAAAATAAAAGTTTAATAACGTAATTACATATTAAATGACTTCAATTTTTTTCTCAGATTGTAAACGTTCATTATATATAAAAGAAAGTTGTACGACTATCTAAAAAATGAAGTACAAGGAAATTGCGATGCGAGCAATGAACTTGCTGTCGTTACTTTAAAAAGTCAAAGGGCGAATTTGTTGCATAGGCCGGCTAACGAATGTAGTCCCAAAAGAACTTGTAAAACAAGCAACAAAAACTGAAATACCCGCTTTCAGTAACGAAATTTCTTGCTCGACGATGGTTCGGGTCCTCCTGCTAGCGTTCTTGGTTTTGGGGTTCGGGCTAACTGAACGGGTCAGCTCGCACGAGGAATCGGGAGAGTGGAGTTGCGAGTCAAACTCGGAGATCCAAGTCCAGGCGGATTTCAAGCCCGGAGTTATCACCCTCGACGGTCACGCCGATGATTGGAAAGACATTGATGGTTTCGAGTTCTCTCTCCGCCCTGCTCTTGATCCAGATGAGGACCATGAGTACAAAGACGGAAAAATGACGGTGAAGGTAATGCCCCTTGTTTCGGAGTTAAAAAAAAAAGTTTTGATGGATGAGTTCTGATGCAGTTTTTTTTTTGTTTTGTCTTAGGCTTTACATGATGGAAATGATGTTTTCTTCTTGTTGCAAGTTGATGGGGACTATGCCTACTCCAAAGGGTAGATTTCTTTAGAACTGGATTTGTTGTCTTTTTTGATGTGTTGGACGTTCGATTTGAATTGAACTACTTCTAATCTCAAAAGATGTTCGTTCCTTTTGGCCCTGTTTCAGACTTCCAATAAAGTTGGATAGCTGGTGCCTTGCGCAAATAGTTAAAAAAAAAAAGAAGCTTATTAAATTCTGATGCCATCATCTTTGCTTTACGCTTCAAGATACCATTATCCATGGCATGCCCCCGTGTCAATAGAATAGGGAGCATTTTGTAGCTGAATCTGTTGCCTCAGCTGGCTTATCTATGTTAAAAGTCTTGTGATGAACTGGGTTTTTACTCTCTACTGCAGGGACAGCAGCAAATGCCCATCTGTAGCTCTCATGTTTCAAATTGGCGATGATGCTACCTATCATAATGTAAGTTAATTCGTCTAACTCTTGTACTTTGTTTATCTTACTTTGGTACTCTTTATTTAGCTTCTCCTTATTGCAAGGATGAAGGTTGAGAAAGTTTATTGTGGTGCAAGATGGGTGGCTGTAAAGAACAAAGGGGGTCTTGCACCAACAAGACTTGCAAAGGCCATGAAGTTGATATTATGCACTTCTCTATTGGAAATGCTATACCTGGAAGGCTTTATGGCGGCAACCCGATAGATAACCGAAATGGAAATGGTGGTGACAGGTAATGTAGTACAACTTAAATTGAAGTAGTACAATTAAATCCTTGGCCATCACAATAGTGAGTGATGTACTCTTCTGGTGGAATGTTCCAGATTTTAGTATTTTATGATAACACGTTTATTTCATGACAGGTTTGGTCATTTGGTTGATGAATATGCTTGGAACCCACACTGTAGATACCTTGATGGAATGGGCCCTTCTGGTAAATACTAAGATCCTTTAAATTGGCCTGTTTTTATGAGTACGATACTTGTTTTTTTTTTTTTTTTTTTTTTTTTTTGAGATGAAAATAATAGGAATTACTTTGAGCATGGCAAAGCAAAGTGGGATGAGGCACCAAAGAAAATGACTACAGGGGCCATCAAGGTGTCATAGATTGAGGACTACTCCCAAAAGTCAAACTTTTATCTTTTATGAGACACTAGAATGCTTGCTTAATGGATATAGCACTCACTAAAAGGAACTTTTTGAAGATATTGAAGCGTCAATCACTTCTTTAATGACATTAAATAATCAAGATGACATATCAATAACTGTTTTTATTCTGATTGACTGTGCTTGGGTATTATCCTTAATGCGTTATGATGTGTCTGAACTGCCTATCATCCTGCCTTGATAGTGTTTTAAGTGTTGATATTACCTTTTTATCAGTCTCCCTACCCTTTTCTTTGTTGCCTTTCACTTCTCCTTTAGGTACCTTCAGCCAGGATAAGTTATTCATTTCAATTGTTGCTTGTTTCTGCTATCTTATATTATTTTGAGAAGGAAAAGAATTATTGTGATAGGATAATTTAGTTGTTTCATCATAGTTCTATTTTTCTCCCAATTTCCAACTCTTATCTTCATAGGATAAATTATGCCCTTTTTGCTCTTGTTTTGTCAGATATTAAGTCATCCTCTCTGGAACATTTCTAACTTACCAGTCCCAGTTCTTGCTCTCATTTTGAGATGTTAAAATTATTTATTTTTGGTGGCAGACCAAAAATTCCGTTGATTGATTATGTTTCCTTGGAGAAGTTAGGACTGCGTATGACTATATGAGCTTCTTCTGTGCTTTTATTGTAAATCACCTGATCAGGACTGCTAGCTTTCTCTTACAGTGGTCATCCTTCTTCTTTGGAAGATATTAATTTTTGATTTTAGTGTTTTTTTTATTCCCAGTAAATGGTTTCAATAAAATTATATTATTGCAGGAAACTTTCTAGTTTTCTTCTTCTTGATCCCACTCTAGTTAGAAGGAGATGATTCTTCTCGACTTTGAAAACTGTAAATCCATTACATAGACTAATCATGGTTCATGAGTCTAAATACTGAATTTCTAATTCTGCAGTCTCTGCTTCCTGTGCTACTATTTATTGCTTTCTATTCCTTTAAGGTTTTTACCACAAGGCTAGTGGATTCTTATTGATGTCTTTAGTTGATTGATTGGCTTTGAGATGTGTATGAGACAAAAAGGAAATATGTAACTTATGTTTCTCGTGGCTTTATTTAGTATATTTAGTTGATGATGACTTCCTGCTCTATCTATATCCTTTATATCCCATTCCCCCAACATCTTTCTCCTTTAAAAGGTACTGGTTCTAATATGGTTCTTTGGTTTCTTTACAGTTTAAATTAATAAGATTTATCATTCTTCCTTGTTAGGAAATGATTCTAGTGCACAGAATAACTGGAAAGGAGCATGGTGGCACAGTAGCTTCACAGTTCATTCAGGTAATTAAACTATCGTGATTATATACTAATGGAGTTGAATATCTGGATTTTACTCCTTCCATGTCATAAGTTTAACAATCAGTTCTGATGAACGGGCTCACTGTCGCTTGGTTTTTATTAGAAAATTAGTATGTGCGGTACAAAAGGAATGGTCTGTAGGCTGATATGCATTTCCACAAGTTAGTAGTCCATATGCATGTTTCAATGTGCTCAAACCTGCTGAGTACCTTTTGTATGTTTTTGGAGCTTAGATAGGCAATTTTCCATGCATCAAATTGGTCGAGAGCATACTATTGTGCAACAATATAACAAATGAACTTTGTTTATTTATTGTATTTCCCTGTGTAGCGAATGATTTTTAATGTCGAGAATAACTCTTTGATTTTGTTAGCATCATTGCTTTTTTTTTTCTTTTTTCTTTTTTTTTCTCTGTTTATACTTAATCAATGTTATACTTTAGTGTCTTAGACAGTTGAGTCAATAATTCAAATTTCAAACTCTCAACGTTAAACATACATACTTTTTAGTAGGTTTTGTGGAGGAAGACAGTCCTTATTCCACAGGAGGTCAGAAGGGAACATATTATTTTGAATTTGCTAGGCAATTGAGAACTATGGATCGTCTTCAACAGGTTAGATAATATTCTTCTGGCTTTGGCCTTTTAGCTACTGGTAAGAAATGTTAATGCAAACCCACTTTTTTTGGCAAAACTCTTTAATCTTTGTATTATTTGATTTATGTATTGCTCTTTCTGGTGCTGGTCGAACAAAGTAGATCAAGGATCATGGCTTCAAAATTGTTCTTATCAACAATTCATAGTAATTACTCTTGGTGGATTTAAACATGGGACCATAGGAGTACTTGCTCCCAATGGATCTTCCCAAAGAATTTAAGATCTTCTCATATTACTAAAGATGTTTTCCTATTTTCTGTATTTTTTTGGCATACATTGGATCTTGGGCTGCATAAGGGGTAGCTTTGTCCAATCTCTTAAAACCATATCTCCCCCTTTGATATTTTTGGTATTGCAACTACCAGACGGTGTATTCATAGTTGTATCTTCGAGGACTTAAGTCAGTATTTTAAATTATTGGTTTATGGTCTCATTACAAGCAAAGTTAATTCAAAATCATACTACCATTACTGCTCCTAGTTAGTTTTTGATATGTAATTTTAGGACAATAATTTTTTCTTATTTATGATGCATAAAGCAAAAAAACATGTGAACCCGCTGCAAGAAATCTCGGCTCTCCCAATCACATAATATCATGCAGCTGCTTTTATAAAGATGACCTAATGACCCCTCATGTTCCTAGCATAGACCACCTTGCTTTCAGCTGAGTTTCTTCCTTTTCTCTTTTGAAGACAAATCAGTGAAGCTGGCTTTGCTCCTATTCTAAAATTTGAAGTCGTGATTATGATTAGATATTGTTAACCTTCCTCTGCAGAACAACAATGTTTAACATTAAAATTGAATATGTTCGATTTCTGCTGTTAAAAACTCAAACCTATAGTGGCATTGTTCATTTCTGTTAAAATGCATTTTTACCTTGCAAGAGCAGGACACAAGTGACTTCTTTCTTTGCATTGCAGGATGTTCAGTTCACAATCGGTGGATCAAGCAAGATGTCTGTCGCATTCTGGTATCTGGTTGATGGGAATCCGTGGGTCGGATCTGGACACTATACTATTAACTGTGATTGGGTGTCATTGGATATTGCTTCAGGTGGTTCTGTACTAACCAAGTCTGCACCAAGCACTTCCTGGGACACGACCAGTGCCTTCGCCCTTTTGTTCTCCGTGGCAGCTCTCTGTATAGCCATATTTGCGGCATATCAGGTTTCTAGAACCAACAGTGTCCCATTTACTCCAATGGAAAATCTTTAGATAGTTAATAGAAGGTCTGCCATTGTTGGAATTAACTGAGTCTGAGCTTGTCATATGTTAGGGATTGTACCATTGGTTGATCTTGTACTGCTTAGCTTTGCTTTGTACTTTGAACTATTCCCACTTCATTAATTTTTTTATTAAAATATTTTTTGTCTTAATTTTATAATGGTGAAGCTTGTCTTTTATTGATGTGTTCTCTGCTCCAACATTTCCTTTGGCATATGTTTGATAAACCAGGCTCTTCCGTAAAGCATACGAGGCTCAATTTTTGTTAAATAAATCCCACGAGATATAATGCTTATTCAGATTGCAATGTTGCTTATAAGCTAATTGAAGAGAAGCCCTTGAACTTCCCCCAAATATGCAATTCGGTCCAATATCTTTTTGGTATTTTGCACTAATATCCTCACATTTTGAGAAGTAATTATTATATTATAAATATCTTAAACCAAATATATTATCGAATTTATTTTTTATTAATAATTAATTACTCCTAACCAGATTTAACCTTATACAGTCTTTTTATCCTGAGATTTTGAATGCCCGACATCAACATTGAATAATTTTTTTCATGTATATATATTATGTTATATTCTTTTATTTTTTTCTCATAACATGTTCGTATATTCATATTGTATTTATATTATATTATATCTTATATTTTATTATTATTTTTTATATTCTTATCATGTGTATTCAAAATTTCGAAAATAGAAAGTGTTATGCAAATAGCCATATGCATTAGGCTGATTTTTATTTATTTTTTTTTTTTTAAAAAAAAAGAGAATAGGAGGTCGGTCCAAAGGAAAAGGCTATTTGAAAGGCTCATTAGTTTAAAACCAGATGTCGGCCCAACTGCTCTAAGTTTCTAGGTGGACCTTCTCAGTACTTACATTACACGAAGTGATAGTCCAAAAATATGTATATTTTTAAAAACAACAACAACAACAGCGGCAACGGCAAAAATTGCCATATTTTCTTTCTCCATTTCTTACTTTTGGCGGGGAGATTCACGAACACTAGCTAAAGAAATTTACAGGTACTCTCTCTCTCTCTCGCTCTCTCGATTGAGTCGAAATTAACCAATTTGAACTTTGATGTTTTATAATTATTTTCCTCCAATTTCTGCAATTTTATCTGGAAATTTCTCTTTTCTGTGGACTTATATTTTTCTCAACTGGATGAATAGTTAAAGTCCCAAATCATCCTACGTTTTCTTTCTTTTCTTTTTTTTTTCCATATATTTCAATTTTCAACTCTTAGATCTTAGGATGTTCAACTTCAGCCTTGATTCTAAATGCTATAAGCTTTGAAAAATTCTTTAACTTATTGGCCCATTTTTGCTGCTAGGAGTTTTTAAGTTTTAACAGTTGGCGCCTCCTATATATTTGTTGTTCCAAATCTGCCAAATAAAACAACAAATATAGTTATAAATTCTTTTCCTACAATTTTTTTAGACTTATAAAAAAAATTCCATGGTTTATTTATTGCTTCATATCTTGTAACGAATTTGATGGCTCTAGTATTTGACGCAAGTTTCTGTTACTATAAAAAAAAAAGTTCAGGCTTTTATTCTTTGGAACTGAAGTTTTTAACTTTCGACGGCGATCTTTGCTACAACAAAGCAAAAAGAAGAATGGGCCATCTCGAGTAAGTTTTACAACAATTATACTATCTAGCTTGATTGTTGTTTTGACTTTTTTTTTTTTTTTCGATGTATGGACACTGGTCTCAAAGGTTTGTTGCAATTCGGGCCGTAATTGGAGATATGTGAAAATAGTTTTCAGGAATGGGATTTAGTGCTGCAATGTTTTTAAACTTTATTATCGGCTTGGCGTGTCAATTCATTTATTTACTGCATACTTGATAATTTTAGAGCATAACATTTAGAGAAGGAACTGTTTGTGGCGAATAAACTTAATGGTTAATATTTCTTAGTCAGTGGAATTTGATCCAGTTTTCTTGTCTTTATCTTTAGGTAGAGAATCCAAATAGTGAACAAGTAATCAGTTTCTGAGGTACACTCCTTAAGGAATCTTATTTATTCATTCTAATGGGTTTCTTGATCCTCGTGGAGTCCTATTTGTTTTAAGTCTTTGTTTTGTCGACAACAACAGAACTCTCAACTCTGTGCCCAGTATCAATATGTCATTCCTTTAGGACATTTGAAGTAAACTTTTCACTGTTCTTCGTGCACATGTATCCCTACTTTATGGTGCTCACTGTAATGAAGCATTTCCTTCATTGTTATTGTTTCGTAACTTTATATCCTCTAATATTGAATGTAGCCACTTGTGTTTGGTAGGGTAACAACTCTTTCAAGGTTTCAGAGAAATCTGATCTCCCTGGATATGCTGTAGGTTTATTTACTTGCCAAGCTCTCCATAATTAATTTTTTCTGCCTGCACGAATAATGCCTACTTTTTGTGGTACTAGCCTGGAATGTGCTGTGCTTAGTTTTGAGAAACAACAGTGTAAAGCTTTGCATTGACTATATAAGATTAGTTTATAATGTGTTTTTCTTATCCCGTGCAAATATCTCTTATCTATTCTATTAGTCTTTTTTCTATTCAATTAACTTATGCAAGTAGTTATTTCTTTAGCTTGCAGGCACATACTTCTATGGGTACATTAATTCAGTAAAAGACATTACAATTCTTTCATCATCCTCTCCATTGCATCCCCGTTCAGAAAACAGAGTTCCTTAGCATGTCTCTTCCAAAAAAAAAAAAAAACCCTTTCTTCTCTAGGTCTTCCTCAGTTTTTCTTTTTTTCTTTTTTTTTTTTTCATTTTTACCTTACAATCTTGACAGGTAGCCTTTCTTAGTGAATGCAGTTTGGCCGTGATGTTCATCAAGTACTTTGTCTTAGCTTTTAGGCTATTACGTTGAAATCTTATTTAAAATGGGTTTTATCCATCGACTTATATCTTTTTTTCCCTTCTTATGACCAGATTTAGATACTGCAAAGGGCTCTATAACGGTGGAGCTCTTCAAGGACAGTTCTCCTGAAGTTTTTGATCAATTCCTTGATTTATGGTAACTTCTAGACTCTATAGTGTTCATTTTACTTGCAATGGTGGATTTTCTTTATCAAGAACTATCATAAAATTACATGTTAATATTCGAACTCGAAACAAGGTTGTAGATAGAGCTGATCGGATCATACTGATGAAAGAGTGAAGAACAACTTCGAATCATTTTCTGTAAATCACATTTCCTTTTATTTTTAAAATGTGGGCTTTAATTGCCATCTCTGTTGGCTTCGTGATGTTGATTTTGTGGGTCGAACATTTTGTATCATGCCTATCAAGAAGACATGAAATTACCAATATTGCTTTAATTCCTAATCACCCTGCTGAGAGTTGGGGTTTGAACTGGCAAATTCATTTAAAGGAATTGACATGGGAGGCTCCATCTAGTCTGGACTCAGTGCTAAATCAAGTTTAGCCATTCATTTTTTGTCTTATCTGGCATCATAAAACGATTTACAATTCCCATTTTGTTTGTACTTTCAAATAGTTGGCATGAGTGATTGATGTGCAAAATGGATGGTTTGTTGAATCACAGAATTGGCAGGCAGCCAGACACCTTTAGGAAGTGCTGGAGTTTCTTTCTTTCAATCTTTTTACTTTGTACTTTTAAATTGAAATTATTTTTCCTTATCTTGCTGAATGGGGTGTGCTACTGAATTCCGTTAATCTGATTGTTGTGCAGTCAGAGAGGGCACTTCAATGGAATGCTTGTTGACTATGTGATAAAGCACTCCGTCATTCAGGCTGGAAATAATGATAAACTGGGAGATGCGGAGGACTGGACTTTGAAAGGAAATCATAACAGCAAACTTGATACCCAGCCAGTACATTGAACTCATATTGCCCCATTCTTTTTTTCTCCTTCATTGATGTACACCATCCTCTCAAAGGCTTGGCATTACATGCTTTAATATTTTTACAACTTAAATTCTCTGATGTTCAACCAGTTCGAAGCATGAAGCCTTCATGCCTGGAACTTCCAAGGCAAAGCATGATAATAAAGGATTTGAGCTTTTCATTACAACTGCACCAACCCCAGATCTAAATGAGAAGCTTATTGTCTTAAGGAAGGCTATTAAGGGGGAGGATGTTGTTCTGGTAACTAGCAAACTTTAGCGTCTTTTTGTTAAGTGTTTGTGATAACTTTTGTTTGAATCTATTTGCCAAGTACATATCTAACCTGTACTCATGGTTGACCCATTTAGTATGTTTTCCCATGATCCTATCTTTCATGTGGTTGTTATTTTTACATATCATACGTGTCTGTTTGGTTTAAGGTGGAATTGTACATGCTAAGTTTTGTGGGATATATGAGATGACATTTTCTTTCTTTAGCAATGTGTACGAAGTAGCACTTTAAATCAATATGAATTGAGTTTTACAATGTTTTGCCCAGGAAATTCAAAAGGTGGATATTGACGGGCATTATCGACCCAAATCTCCTACAGGGATCTGCAATGCGACTCTGAAACATAGCATCTAAACTCTATCAAGTAGAGAAGTTTTCTATACCACAGGTTCTGTCATTCCAAACGAAGTCTCAACACCATCAGTAGAATTGGTAGGAAGAATTATAGTGCATTCTTTTTTGAACTTCATATCTCAGTGGGACTGCTAGTACTCAAGGTCTATAGCCCAAACCCCTCGGAATTAGTCTGGTACCACTTTTGGCTGTCCTTTTTTACAAACCTACTAGTATTTTCTTTTCTGTTTCTGGCATTTGTTTCCAAGTCTATTTTTGATATGCTTATAGACATTATATTTGTACTTAGTATAATCAAAGTGGAGGAAATGAACTTACATGTTCGACGTACAGATTGAGAAGGTGCTTGTGATTTTTGAGAATGATCTACTGTGACTGCTTTCATTGATGCTTCTTTTTCTTACTTCATCCTTTGGACCTTAACTCCTTAAGTCACGGTGCTCATTTAATGGCAAGTTCTCTTGGCAATTATCCCTAAGTTGACCCCTTGCAAAGGGAACTACATTGAACATTATTTAACCAACTTAAGTATTGCAGTTGCCGGAAATACTTGGTAAAACCAAGGCACTACAAACGATGGAACTCTTTAATGATGTCTAGCAGTTAAAACAACTACAGTAAGAATTAAGAAATAGAAAATCCAAATTATCAAAATAATTGTAGGCTGGAACGTCATCAGATAACAACATTATTCAGGGCAGACATTTACAAGCAAATCCTGAAGCTCTTGGCTTAGTTCAATACCATCGTCTTCCAACCTTTGACGTATGTCAGGAGCCACTTTACCAGCAGCAACGTAAGTTTTTATCAACGAATGGTAGGCATTGGAATTGAGAGAGTTGTTACTCTTCAGAATCTTGCAGAACTCCTCAGCAGCATCAACATCACCTTCATTCATGAAATAATCAAAAAAGGCAGTTGTAGTTTCAGGATTCGAAGGGCTCCAGTTGCCGATCTCAGAAACCGTTGCTTCCATATGCTTCAGAGCCAAGTCAAAACGTAGTTTCTTTAAGAAGTAAACCATGAAACACTCCCGAGCCCTACCAAAAGGACCTTTACATCTCTTCATAGCCTTATCCAACACAAGTTCAGCTTCCTCGAGCATGTCCCCTGATAGATAACCACGGATGGTACTAGTTGCCAATCTCATATCAAAAACAGTGCAATTAGACTCCCACTCCTCAAAGCATTTCTTCAACCCCTCAAAATCCTTTAGTTTAGCAAGTGCCTGAACCATAATAAGATAGCTCGTGTTGGGAACAGTGGAAAAGGCTCGTTTCAGGGCTTCCCACACTCGATAAACCTCAGCTCGATTAGAAGTACCAGCATATAAGCTAATCAGAAAATGGTAAGCCTCCCGCTTACGAGGCATCTTATCTCTCTCTAACTTCTTAAGAAATGCCTCAGCTTTCTCAAACTGGCCAGCCTTGGCATAAATTGCAGCAAGGTTACTATATGTTGTCCATGTACAGTTATCTTCAATATCATTTGACAACTCCTCCACAACTCTCTCTACTCCCTCCATATCATTTGAATTTGCATAGCTCTGCATCCAAAGAACGTAAGTGAAGGAACTCCGCGAAATGTTTCTTTGCTTCAATTCATCGACAAGTTCAGTCACCTTCTCGGATCGTCCCAATTTCACATACAAGCACATGAGATTATTGAAAGGCAAATTATTGTAGATGAGCTTCAATTCATCCATTTTCTTAAAGAGAGCCAACGCCTCGTCCTCCATTACATGATTGCAATAGGAATTCAAAAGAGATCCGTAAGTAAATTGATTCCTGGCGCTGGGTGGAAGGGCACTTAAGTAATCCTCGGCTGCACCAAGTCCTTTGGTTTTTGCTAGAAGATCTAAACGTATAGCATGGTCGACGTGGGTAAATTGCATATTCTTCCTTTCCATCCAATCCATTATCTACATTATAAGAACCAAAAACAAATAAAATGAAACCTAAATTCAAACTAAATAATTAGGTAATTTCTACTTTCTTGGGGAGGAAAATAAAGAAAAACCGTAAAAAAAAAAATCAAATTAGAGAAATTTGCTAGTTTAACAAAGTGGGGAAATAAAGAGGGGGGGGGGGAGGGTTTAATGCTCTTTTGGAAATGAGGAAGGGTAAAATGGGAAGTAAGGGCGTACGTCAAGGGAGTGCTGGTAACGACGGTACTTGCGAAGTTGTTTGACGCAGCGGCTAAGCTCATCCTTTCTGATCTTTTTGCCCTCCACTATGTAATCGTTTAACACCTCCGACACCGTCCCTCCCGTCGCCCCTAAAGCCGACAGCCTCGTATACAGCATATTTCTCATTGGAGCCGCCACCTGCACCATCGTCTCCGTCGCCTTCTCGGAGGTCGCCGTGCAAAGCTTCCTCACCAGCCATGATCCC
The DNA here is from genome assembly GCA_038382065.1 of Adansonia grandidieri. NCBI lineage: Eukaryota > Viridiplantae > Streptophyta > Magnoliopsida > Malvales > Malvaceae > Adansonia > Adansonia grandidieri. The sequence goes on along the minus strand of JBBYHK010000020.1, from coordinate 9,241,145 downwards.
GACGAAATCAGACGCCTAAAGTTCATCTCTCTCTCTCTCTCTCTCTTTTAAGTATCAGGCTATCAGCCACCAGGGTTTTGTTCGGGTTTAAGCTTTTCTTAAATTCCACCCAAAAACTAGAAGGTCCATAGACGACGACGTTCCATTTCTTTCTCCAACTATCAAGGCGCTGCGTTTTAGCTGTATCCAGCACCTTTTTAAAACTCCAATACATGAAATGAAAGTGATGGTCTATTTATTTATTTAAATTTTATATTAGATTTATATAAATTCATATTTAGATAAAAATTATTAAAATTACAAATAAATTTATATTTAAATAAAAATTATGAGAATATGTAGTTTTAGAAAAAAATTATGCAATTCTAAATAAAATTGGAATTATCAAAGTTTTTTTTTTAAATTTTAATGAAAGATTTTAGAGGTTCAAAACTTCACTTCTCTCTTTAAATTCTTCGCAAGTAATTTAATTTTTTGGTTTTAAA
>JBBYHK010000020.1:9208351-9230004 GCA_038382065.1 Adansonia grandidieri | reverse complement strand
TATGCGTTATTGCGTCTAATCTACTCGTTGAAGCACTGCATCCACATGCATGCATAATAATATCCTCTTTTTTCTTTTCTCTTTTTAAATCTAAGACGAAGATGGCATAGAAGAGAACAAAAATTAAGGTATCAATTCATGCTTTTAGTAATTTTACTTAAAAAATCTGTCAAAGAAAAAAGTTTTGATAACTTACAAAAGTCATTTATAATATGACACTGAATTTATTCACCCCCAAAAATTTCAACATGAACATACATTTTAACTGCCCTAAACCTAAAGTCGAAATTTGTTAAATTTAAATCTATCACCATTAACTCTTTTAATTATTATTATAGTTGGCTAAATACCTACTTAACATTTACATTTGTTAATTAGAAAATGCTACTTGCGTTAATAAGTTTCTAAAATTAATTATCAATTTTTAAATATGGGGAGATATTATTTTTCAACCAAATCATTTTGTAATTTGTCCAAAAAAATTCCTATCATCTTTTTTTCTATGAAAGATTCTACGTCATCATCGTCATAAGCAAACAAAAAGCCTTGAATACGAATTTGTCGTCGCATGTAGATCGCATAGGACCAAGACGCCAAAAAGAATCTCCATGGTTTCACTTTAACTCCAGCAAAAAGCAGGAGGCCCCCACACACAGACGCACCGTGATCCAGGTTAGGCAATTTCAGTCTTTCCCATATTTGTTAATTCAATTGAGAGTTTGCTTAAGTAATAAAAAAAACATATTTTATAGTTATCAAAAATAAAATAATTAATAAGAATCAAGTAATTATTTAGTTTATTATTGATTTATTTTTATTTTAAATAATATTATATTTAACCTCTATAAATTATAAACATTTTACTGTAATATTTGTAATAAAAATGTTTTACATAATATTTAAACTTTCATGATACCTATTGATGTGTTTTAATATTTAATTTCGTTAAAAATATTGATATACCAATAAACCTATCAAAAAGATTTTAATATCTAAATGGTAATAATAAATTTATAATAACAAAATTATTTATTTTTTCCTTTTCATTAAAAATTATTTTTTTGATAATTTTTTTATTGAAACGAACTTAAAATATATATTTTTTAATTTTGTCCCATTTTGAAAGTCTCCTAATTTTTTTCCCATGTCGCATTTACCTTTTTGTAAATGATTCAATTTTCAACTCATTAGACTGGCTGAATCAGTGGCTGAAATTTTACGTTATTGCATCCGACAAACAGAATTGAATTGGAGCAGCGCACAGTTTGCACCAGAAAAACGTTTTTTTCTTTTTTACCATAGCTGTTGCCTTTTTTGAATTTCCAATATTACCCCCTCCCTCTCGCTTTCTTGATTTTGGAGTCAAAATTGATTCCTTTCTTTTATGGTATTATTATGATGATGACGATGAAGCGGAGGCCTTGATTACGACGATCTTACCCTCCCCACACTCAGATCGTCACGATTTCGAGCCCGATCGGTTTCTATTTCAGGAAAGACCCCGAACGTAGAATCGAAGGCTTAAACGATGTTTCTTCTCGATTGGTTCTACGGCGTCCTTGCCTCCCTCGGTCTCTGGCAGAAAGAGGCTAAAATCTTGTTTCTTGGCCTCGATAATGCCGGTAAAACCACGTTACTTCACATGTTGAAAGATGAGGTTCGTTTTTCCTTTGACATAATTTGCCCATTTCGCTCCAAATTTTTAAATATAGTTTTATCCCTTTTTTAATATGTGAAAATCCCAAAGTGAAAGTATAATTTTGGATCTCTGAATCAAATTCGATCGCCTTAATGTCTATTTTTTTTTTTTTTTGTTTTGTATGATTGGTTAACTAGAAAATTTTGGGCTCTTTTTCTTTTTTGTTTAAATAGAAGAGATGAAAGCCTTTTTAATGCTTCATATTTTTTTAAACTTTTATTGGAAAATGAGGAATTTGAAAAGAGAGCTAATTACCGATTTTGATTATTACCGAACTGCTTCCAGAGATTGGTCCAACATCAGCCAACTCAGTATCCCACATCCGAAGAGCTTAGTATCGGTAAAATTAAGTTCAAAGCATTTGACTTGGGAGGTCATCAAATTGCTCGCAGAGTCTGGAAGGATTACTATGCTAAGGTAACCAAATGTTGAAGCTGATGCCAATTATTTGCACTAGCATTTCCTTGGTTTTAGGTCCCAATGTTTTTACACTTTATGTGTGGTTCGGTTCATTACGTTTCCATATGTCCTGCATTGACAGTTTGTCATCTCAGCTTGCATATTTATTTATTTATTTTAGTGATTCGGACATTCGGTGATTCACTGAAATCTGTTTTCTTGTAATTCATTTCCTGTAGTCTGACAGTGTCAGTTGGTAGGAGTTCTCCAATACGTTGTTTTTAATGTTTATTGATTTCCGCTCTCATTTCATTTTTTTAATTGTTAGATTTGGATATATTTTTTCCTTATTTCACAATGGATATGTGACTTATATGGTTTGTGATACTTGACTTTTAGATAAGCTGCAATCCTTTGTGGTTGGGATTTTGTTTTCACAACCATCATTACTAATATTTGATTCTTTCTGATTTTATTACTATCATTTTGTTTCCCCGTTGCCTAATCTCCTTCTGGCTTTTTATGAAGTCACAGGCCAACTTTTCTTTGGCTAATATTTTACTCTTGGATTTTCATCTGAATGTTTTGATGACAGAAATTCGTGTGCTCATGTGTCCCACTGATATATTTGTGCCTGAGCTATCTTCATGTACTGTCCTCATTTTCAGATCATTTCATGCTCATAAATCTTCAGTGAGGTTGGTCTTGATGATCATCTTATGAAATGCTTAAACGGAATTTTTAGCAGATTGACTTATTTCTTTAGTTGTCTTACTCTTGGCTGAGACATGGTTCTCATACAGAAACAAAATGTCTGAAACTCTTGTTATCCGGTTTGCTGTAAGTAGTTGTTTTTCTTATCCTGTTAAAGCATATCTTCATAATATTTCATTTTGTTTTTCATGTGTGCATGTTTAGCTTTTGTTGCTTGGTTTTTATGAAGATTTTTCTAAAGCAAATAATACGAAAGCATTAAAAAAAAAAAGTAGATCCCTGGTGGGCATATGGTGGTTTTCTTTACCTATTCCTGCTCAATCTTTTAGTTTCGCACCAAAACCAGCCTCACCTTGGGGGAGGTTATCGTAGGTGCTCAACAAGCTGGTCTAGAATTGGCAGCTGGAATGCTAAGGTTGCATCAGCACTGATCAATGCTTTCAAGCAACACAGGATTCAGAATAGGTGTAGGTTTACATAGCATTTTTTGCTACATGCAGAGTGGATGCAAATATGTTGCCTATCTCTCACTTTGATTGGTTTTCTGCTATACCTCTTTGTTCTTATTAATCCTTGTCATTTGCTTCGGCGGCCAGGTGTCAAGTGAATATGTTGAATTTTGTAATTTCTGGGTTCTAGGTGGATGCTGTGGTGTACATGGTAGATGCCTATGATAAAGAGAGGTTTGCAGAATCAAAGAAGGAACTAGATGCTCTCCTTTCCGATGAGGCCCTTGCCAATGTCCCATTTCTTATTTTAGGAAACAAGATCGATATACCATATGCTGCCTCAGAGGATGAGTTACGATATCATCTTGGGCTCACTAACTTTACCACTGGCAAGGGAAAGGTAAACCTAGCAGACTCAAATGTCCGTCCACTAGAGGTATTTATGTGCAGCGTTGTCCGCAAAATGGGATACGGGGATGGCTTCAAGTGGATGTCTCAGTATATCAAGTAGTGAAATGGTCGGAAAGATGCGTTTGGAAGGAGTTACAGACTCGCAAACCCCAATTCCATCTTACCACGCTCAACTTCAAGGGGGAAAAAAAAAAAAAAAAAACTCTTTTCATCAAACTGTTTGAATTATAGCCCCTGAGTGGTTTTTAAATTGGATGTAATTTGCTTTGGATGTGTGTGGAAGGAGGTACTTATGTCACTACCCTGTAAAATCTACTTGTGGCAGCAAATCTCTGGTATTGTAGTTTTGTCAATTAACTTCCATTTCTTGCCATAATATTTGGTTTTCGCTGGAAAGTTCTACTAATGTTAGTTAAGTTCTGTCATGGCTGTGTCATTGACCCATTGTGCTGAAGATCTAACTGCAAGCAATTTGCAATTTTCAACTTTGAAATTGATTGAATAAGCCATTGAACTTCGATTGAATTGACCTTGGTTATAAGGCGTATTACTACACATAATTCTTATGTCGCTTTGTAGAATGGCAAATAAAAGATCTTTTTTATGTTTGCAAATCGCCTCGAATGGAATAGTATTAAAATACTAGCTCAAATCGATGTTGAGTTTTAACATATTTTAAATTAAATCTAGTAAGTTGCGAGTGAAATGGTTTTGGTTCCAATATGTTCTATCATAGTACAGCAGAACAGCTGAGTCAAGAGGAATAATCTTTGTACTCGATTTGTTAATTGAACTATAGGGAAATATATATATATATATATATATGTTTCTTTGGATTGTGGTTACTTTGTTGATTCGTGTCCGACGTTAGAACCACAGGCTTTGTTTATAAACTTAAACATATGTAATGCGCTATATTGCGGTCAAGGTTTCTTAATTTTTTACCCATCTTTTTTATTCACAAAGGAAGGGGGCGGCCAGAAAATGATATGTAGTACTAAAATTTTGCTGTAAAGTGGAGTCATTCAAACATCGTTAGATACCGAGTCACGTTTCAATTAGCCCCCAATTCGCAAAGACAAATTGTGAAGTGGTCTTTGCTGGACCACCTAAACCCCGCCTTCCATGCTAACGAACAAAGCCTACTTTCGAAGCAGAAGGCCCCGCAGGCCAAACATAAGCATCAGCAATAGTTCTTGAATAATTAATCCTGCGTCTGAACCACGCACCAACTGGTGGCAGCTCAGGAACTAGCAACTAGCAACATCCGCGTTTCCTCCATTAAAGTCCAACCTTTTACAGCATGTGACATGTCCACCAATATTCCATCTGTCATTCCTGTCAACTCTTTGGTCTTCCTCTTTTACGTGTCTTTCTTCCAATAATTTTTACTTTTGAATCTTTGACTCTTCCTCCTTCTCCCATTATATATATACCCCACGCAGCCTTCACTTCCTTCAAAACTCGACGTCCATAGCAATTAGCAAATACTACTATAGCTTCTTTACACACAGTACTTTCTTTACGGTCTGCCGCTTGAACTCAAGTTATAGTGAACTAATTAAGAACTTCAACTTCCAAATGGGAAACTGCACGTCTAGCCGCTTCATTCAGGATTCAAGCCACAAAAAAATGGCAAAAGTTATTGACGCTCAGGGAAATCTGAGGGAGATAAAGCTCCCAGCCAAGGCAGCAGAGCTTATGCTTGAGGAACCTGGTTACATCATCTCTCCAGTGGAAGAGTTGAAACGAACACGTCGTGTGGTTGCCATGCGAGCTGACGATGAACTTTCGGTGGGCAAAGTTTACGTTTTGGTTCCTATAGGGAGGGTTCATTGCAAAGTTACGGATGCGGATATGGCAATCGTAGAAGCAGGTTGTAGTCCAAAGAAAATGAGAAAAAGTGGTGCTAAGGTTTTACCGGATTTGTCGACGGAGGAAGAAAGCGAAGTCGAGATTTTGCGAGAGAAATGTATGAAGGGGATTCCTGTTCATGGCTACCGATTAGGGATTTACAGGCCATGGACTCCTGTATTAGAACCAATTTCTGAAGTGCTTTGAGAAGTCTTTCCCTTGATATTTGTTGGGTTTGACTTCACCAGGGTGTAGTAGATTTCCCAAATTAAAAATTGTTGGAAACGGGAAATCTAAATCTAAAGATCAATTCTTTCATTCTTTCATATAATTAAAGAATTAGTGCTTTCTTTTCTATCAAACATTGAGTAATGGCTTCTCAACAGCCGAGTTCTAACTCCTCCAATTCTTTGCTTCATTCTTGCTCTCAAGTTCTAACTCCTCCCATGGAGGGCACCCACGCCGTTAACTAGTTTACTCTCGTTTTCATTTTTGGTTCAGAAAATCAAAGTAATTTTATTATTTACAGATTTAAAAGAGATACCTTTCACAGAATATGCAAGCAATCCTAGTGGGGAATTTAATTTTGGGTAAACACTAATTTAGCACCTTCTTTACTTACCTTTAAACATGTGTCAAAGTAATACTTGGCTGAAATCGTTTCATCAAATCCCTGCCTACAGGCAGCAAAGAGCTCCGGAGAGCGGAGATTGAAGCAAGCTCTGGCATCGGCTTGAATTTCAACTTTACCCTAACTTTAATTAAGCTTGGCCAAAAAAATAAAGGGCACTATCATGACTTTCAATCTTTAATTTTAATTGAAATTAAAAAGAAAATCATCTACGTAACTCCAATTGATTATATCAAATCTTTAATTTAAATTAAAATAAAAGGAAAGTTATTCATGGGTCCTGGTCTCCAAACCAGCCCAGCAAGCCCTGCCAAGGATCTCAGCTCCGGGGCTTCTACATATCGGCCCATTATAAATGCAACATCCGGAGGAAGAATAAATGAAAGGCCGCCTAATTTCATCGAGTCCATGTTTCAGTTTGGGGCCTTTTCATTGCATCAACAAAGATTAAGGCCCAAATCATTTAACATTTTTAAATTTGGTATCCCCACAGCCACAATGCCAAGCATAAATCATCAGAGGAGCAGAAAGGAACCGAACTGAAAGAGAGTACTGGCTATTTTGTTATGCAATGAAATACAAAGAAATGATTTCAATCTTCCGCAGGATTTCACAAAATATATATATATATATATATATATTTGATAGGATATCTGCAGCCAGTAACCTTAAGCTCAAATTCATCACAGCAATTCTGAATCTAAAATGAATCCATTTTGGGCTTTTTTAATGTCCCACATGGAAGTAATTTACAACTTCCAACTAACTTATCCACGCATGGGGAGCAGATATCTATCTTTAACTATTTCATTCAATTCCATTTTGTCTTCATATTCATGGGAGACTATAGCCAGTGAGGAATGGGAACTCATCCATCATCCTACTGGCTCTCTCATATTTCAAAGCCTGGCCTGATGCTAACCTTTGAAATCTTCTCAATGGATAAGAATTCCACCAAGAGTAGGGGAGCCTTAATGTGAAATCATATTCTTATGTCATATCGTTATCCCCAGCCTTGCTGTAACCCTTATGCCGGTTTTAACAATCATACCCAAAAGTTTGTTTCTAGTTGTTAAAGGGGTCCCCCACTCTTTGTGATCCAATTTTAGGTGCAAATTTTTTGCTTTGGTACAGCTTAGCAGTCATTATTATTGTCTCCTTTAATTACCATTATCGTTTGTACCACCAGCCCTTATTAGCTCTCTATCTTTGTTTGTTATGGATGAGGTTGCAGTTTGCGATAAGAAAAGAAGTTACAAATGCTGGGATTATATGAACCAAGCGGATTAAGCCCAAGTTCTATTAATTCTTTCTCTTTCTTACTGCTTTCTGACTCCCTGGGATCACATTGAGCCCAAATCACATTAGTTTGTTATAGTGTCGTTAAACCAGTAGATGAAACATAATGAAGCCAACTAGCAAAGTTAACAAATTGCTTGGCAGTTGTTGGCTCAAAGGGGTTTGTTGTAATATGATTTTTTATTTTTTATTTTTATATTTTGTACCCAAAACTTGACAGATTAGATTTAGGAACAATTTACAAATGCAAGAAAACCAAAGGTTGTGCATAAAATATTGATTGGAAAAAGTGGTCGTTAAAAGGCGAATTGCCAATGTTAGTTTTCAAAAGTATGTGCTGTTGTAATGGATCTTGTAACGGTTGTTACAACAAGATGATGCAAAAGAAAACATTTTAGACCAAACTGTCTCCAAATGAAAACCACTGCCCGCTGTTCACAATTGCACGCAAAGGGAATTGATGTCCATTTCCTTGCTAAGGAGCTTCTAAGTTTAAATTTCATTGAATCTAGTATCTTAATTTCCCAGAATAAGAACGAGGGCATGTTCATTTATGTGTCTTAAACCGTTTAAGTATTTAGGTTACTTTTGGCAGAAGGAAACCTTAAAGTTAGAACGTCTCAGCATTCAATGATTCTAAATTCCTAACAGATTGCCCACCAAACATCATGTCCAATCAGGATGAGCAGCGCTACGCTCTTAAAGGAGCAATATTCTTTTTACAAGTTGACTTCCCAATTCTCTTTTTCTTGATATAATTTCATTGCCATACAATCCCTTGCTCTAAACCTATGTTCTTTTTCCCTGTTTCTTTAATAGTCTTCTTTCTTTTTTTTGGTGAAAATAATAATCTTCTCTTCTATTTAGGAACTCACTAATTTGTCATAATTCAACTATCATAAGATTGCATTTCTCTGCTTAATATTATATCCCATTTGAATGTTTTAATTTAACTTTTTTTCGCTGAAGTTTTTATAACTCTAATTTCAAGCAATGCAGTTGTGTGTAAATGTGTAATTATTGCCGGTAGTTTATATGTACCAATTATATGGACAAATATTAGATTAACTTTTGTTTCATTTCAATTATCTTTTAAAAGAGAGGGGGGGTTGGGGGGGCAAGATAGATTCAATAAAGTGTTGACAAAGTGATAAGACTTACAACCTAAGGAGGCATAATCCGTGGTCTTAACTGTCAAAGTAGATAGAGAAACCATAAATCATCAGATGTTTTAGCTGCTTATATATACAATTATACTATAAGTGAACAGAAAAACTTCAGGTGCTCATTAATGTGAACTTCCCAAGTAGAAAGCATCACCGAGCATTTTTTTTGGACAATTACAAAACCAAAGAAAGATATCAGAAACGTGTCCTTAACTCTCTTCTTCTTTTGCTTGAACAAGGCATGCATCTCGAATCAATCAATCAAACATTGGGGAAATATCTTTCTTTTGTCGTAGGAAGTAAACAAGGCAATATGGAAGACAGTGGTGGTAGGAGTGATCTAATAGTAATATAAGTGGCGGATTAAATATTTGTTTTGCTTTGAAGCATGAGTTTTACTACGATTTAGAGCTTAGATTTTTTGAGATATTTAAATCCATTAATTAAATTGGTAATCCTGTCAAGTGCCAATAGGTATGATAATATTAAACATAATAAAATTATACGACACCAACATAATGTAAAAGAACATTTTCATTGTTCAATATCAAGCAGCCTAAATTTACCGGTAGTTCTTTAGTTATTTTTTTGCTGGATGAATGTTGTTTTCAGAAGTGATCTTTATTCCGCTGTTAAGCAATCATGCACCATTTTCACCGTCCATGGTCAGCCTGCCGCCTGACCTCTCTTCAAAGCCAAGCTATTCTCACATCATATGATACTGAAAAATCAACGGCCGAATAATAGTGAACGAAAGTTACTAGTATACTTTTAAGATACATTTTAAATTAAAGTTAATTAAATTAATATGTATCATATTATTTTATATTAAATATTATGATTAATAATTTATTGGATAATTTTTAATGTATTAGAAACAATAAGTTACATAATATAATAACTTTAAAAATAATCTTAAGATAATTTTAAACAAAATTTATATTGTATTTATATTATTTTTATGTTAAAAATTGTTATCAATTTCTTAATTGTTTTATCGAAGATCAATTAATATATATAGGTAGAGCTCATTAAAAGAAAGGTGCAATTAAACATATTTTATTTATTTAATTATTGTGGCCATAATTATTCGGTTCATGAATAAATAAAAGGTACGTAGAAACCCCGAGCCTTGTAAATTGTAAAAGCCATGCATATCAAGATCCACAACTTAAATTTTCAGCCAACTCTATGGTGAGCTGTCACGAGACGAAAGAGAAGAAGATTGAATAGTTTTTCAGATAGGCAACTACCAGCATTTCCAGCGAACAATTCAATCGGATGATGTTCTGCCCTACCTGATTACACTTTTAATCCCCTGACCTGATATACGGGACCCAATTCGTTGGAAACACTGGGCCACCAATGCCCATCTGCCACCTGTCAGCTCCGGCATATACTACACTACTTCCGGACTTCACTTTACTCTTTCTCTATGTCGGAAATTCATGTGTTCGGTACTGCATTCATTTATTTTTTTATAATTATATTTAAAATATTTTATATTTATATAAATTTTTTATATATCAATAATTTATATTATATAAATTTTATATTTTTATATTGTATTGCTATTATTTTTTGTTATATATATTTTATATTATATTTTAATTATTTTATTTGTGTGATTTTTGTGTTGGGGGACTCATTCCCTCTCTCCTGAAAGGTGAAAGTATAAACTTAGTAGTTAGTATCAACAACCTTAATCTCCCACCGGCCATAGAATCAGAGCTAAGAGTAAAGTATTTCACCATTATAATTTATTTTTAAAGAAATATTTGCTAGGAAAAAAAAAAAAAAGAAAATGCTTTACTTTAAGCAGTTAAAGAACAACGAGGACATGTCATGATCAAATTAGTTAGTTCCGCTGCATCAGCATTTACATTCTTTGAAAAAACTTCATCTATATAAATAATAAAACAATCTCCTTCCCTTTGTACCATCAGATATATCCACATTCATTCTTTCCAAAACTGAAAATGGCTATTGCCAGCACCACCCTTCGGCCTTCACCTTCTCCATCCCAAATGATTATTATTCTCTCCTTCCTCCTCCTCTTGGGTGCCATTGGTGAATCCCGTGATCCATTTGCTTGCGACCCGAGAGATGCAGCGACGTCAAACTTGCCGTTTTGCAAGGTTTCGATGCCTATATCGGATAGAGTGAAGGACCTTCTAGGAAGATTGACGTTGCAGGACAAGGTTAGGCTGCTGGTAAACAATGCTGCCGCAGTTCCACGGCTGGGGATCAAAGGCTACGAATGGTGGTCTGAGGCTCTTCATGGAGTCTCCAATGTAGGCCCTGGAACCAAGTTCGGTGGTGCCTTCCCTGGGGCCACTAGCTTCCCTCAAGTGATCACAACCGCTGCTTCTTTCAATGCCACCTTATGGGAAGCCATCGGACGGGTAAGATTTAATTAAGAATTACTGCTTTCTGAGATTATATATATATATATATATATATATATTTTGTAAACTCACGTAAAGATAGAACTTTTATTTCTGTTTCTATCAAGTGGATGGAATACATTCGTGATTCCATTAAGAGGTTAACTTTTGTATGACAATACCCTACCAGCCTCCACGATTTGCATGTTATATTTTTGTTTCTATCAAGCGTGAAGTGGATGGAGTAAACTTATGATTCCATTGAGAGGTTAACTTTGTATGACAATACCCCACCAGCTTTCACGATTTGCATGTTAAATTTTTGTTTCTGTGAAGTATGAAGTGGATGGAACAAATTTATGATTCCATTGAGAGGTAAACCTTGCATGACAATACCCTACCAGCCTCCACGATTTGCATGTTATATGTGTGTCTATGTCTGTCAGCTTTGAATTGCCAATTTACAATTAGGTTGGTCGGTCTTTCAAATTTTGGAGGGACGAATCTTATTACTAACAAAGCCTTCCCGATATAGGCTTATGAGCTAGTAAGAGTATATAATTTAACTAGGTATGCTTAATACCACCTTATTTAAATTTTTATTTTTATGTATTCAAAATATATATTTATTATTAATGATAAAAAAATAAATATTTAGACCTTAGAGTTATTGGATAAAATATCACTATCCATAAAAAGATGTTAATATCTAGACTTGTAAATTGTTCTCATAATTATTTAAAAGAAAGTGTTTATTTATTTTAATTGAAAATATCAAGATGAGTATCATATCTATTGAAAATAACATCATGATTATCAGAGGCATAATCAAAGACATAATTGATTAATTATTGAGAAATTATCTTCTTCTTTTTCTTGTGGGGGGGGGGGGGTTGAAATCAATCGTCCAAAACAAAATTTACAATTGAGGTGAAGATTAATAGGGAGTATTAAGTAGTACTAGTACTTTCCTGATATCTTTATGCTTTTCTTTAGATCCAAGAAATGTAAGATAAAAATAGACAGCCATCTTCAATCGAGATTTATGATTGGCTCAGAATCATTATCGTTTCGCCCCCAGAGGACAAAATTCCAGGCAACTTGCAGCGTGATGAAGCATTTAAATATGTAATATGTAGAATTATTATCTAAAGTAAAGTTTGGTACTGATGATGGCCCAGGTTGTGTCGGACGAAGCAAGGGCGATGTACAACGGAGGTGCGGCTGGACTCACTTTCTGGAGCCCAAATGTCAACATTTTCAGGGACCCAAGGTGGGGCCGTGGACAAGAGACGCCAGGTGAAGATCCAGTGCTGGCCGGTACGTATGCAGCCAGCTACGTGAAGGGCTTACAGGGAAATAACGGTGACCGGTTAAAGGTAGCGGCTTGTTGCAAGCATTTCACGGCCTATGACCTCGATAACTGGAATGGAGTCGATCGGTTCCACTTTAATGCAAAGGTTTGTGAATTTGCGGTACTTTTTTTTTTTTTCTGATTTTGATGGGTGCTTTGCAATTTTTAGACTTCTTCGCTTGAATGTGATAAATGTGAGCATGAATCCTTTGACGTATGAATTGATCAAGTTCTCACTTTCCTGCTTGATAAGATTGTCTTGGAAAATGTAGCTGCAGTTTTGGATATGAGTGCCTGGCAGATCCAACTTGGAACTTTATTGCAAAGATTTCCTGCTGATTCTCGACTTTATAACTGTCTGCTCCGTTTGCTTTCATCAGTTTAGAGCTTTTTTATCCGAAATACTTTGCTTTATCTGATTGCCTTTCCTTTTTTTTTTTTAACCCTAATCCAAACAATGAAACAATGAGACGAGATTTATAGAACAAGCCAACCAGGCTGTTTCACTTTTCACATTCTAACGTGGGTTTTCGCACATTTGGGCAGGTAAGCAAGCAGGACATCAAGGATACATTCAATGTACCATTCAAAATGTGCGTAAAGGACGGCAATGTGGCCAGTGTTATGTGCTCTTACAATCAAGTCAATGGTGTCCCCACCTGCGCCGACCCTAATCTCCTACGGAAGACCATACGAGGTCAATGGAAACTCAACGGGTAAGATCTAAGATCATCACTTCCTCTCAGTTGATCATCATCAGATAGATAATCCTGGTTTTTGTTATCAATTCATTATGATTTGTTGATAATCCTTGGATGTTGCTGGCCTATAGGTACATTGTTTCAGATTGTGATTCAGTTGCGGTCTTTTATAATACCCAGCATTATACTTCAACACCTGAAGCAGCAGCTGCAGATGCCATCAAAGCAGGCTAGTAACTTTTTTTATTTTTGTGGAACTCGTGTAATTGCTGCATTGGTCAACTTAGGCATATTTGCTTCGTTGATGATAAATTCATTGTTCAAAATCAATGGTATCAAAAAGTTTGCATAAAGTAATGACTGGTTCATTAGTTTCCGTATTCAAATAGTTGGCTTAAATGTGGCAAAAGTGTCTATCATGCTGCAAGATCATTAACCTGTAAGCATGATAAGAACTCACATATATAACATACAGTAAATTTAGTAAGCTTTATCTATCTATCGCATTTATATTTTCAAACATAAACATGGCGACGATTCAGTATTTGTATGAGAAATTTACTATTTCTGTGATGTTGAATAGAAACTTGAAATTAAGGGAAACAAAGAAGTAATATCTTAACAAGTTACATTTTGGAGAATTGCAGGTTTGGACTTGGACTGTGGACCTTTCTTGGCTCAACACAGTGAAGATGCAGTAAAAAGAGGATTGTTGAATGAGGCCGACGTTAACAGTGCATTGGCAAATACGCTCACAGTCCAAATGAGACTTGGCATGTTTGACAGTGACCCATCAGCACAACCATTTGCGAACTTAGGGCCGAAAGATGTTTGCACCCCATCACACCAACAGCTCGCCCTTGAAGCTGCGAGACAAGGGATTGTACTGCTTAAAAATAGCGGTCCTTCATTGCCTTTATCCCATCGACGTCACCGCACCGTCGCTGTTATTGGTCCTAATTCCAATGTTACTGTTACCATGATCGGAAACTATGCTGGTAAATTCTCATGACAACGATGGGGTATTAACGATGTAGGGCATAGCCTTCTAAACTTTTTTGTTGTTTTTTGGACCATTAGGTGTTGCATGTGGGTACACATCTCCTTTGCAAGGAATAGGAAATTACGCAAAGACAATTCACCAACTCGGGTGTGCAGATGTAGCTTGCGCAGATGACAAGTTATTTAGTGGGGCAATTGAGGCTGCCCGTCAAGCAGATGCAACGGTTCTAGTGATGGGGCTTGACCAATCGATTGAAGCAGAATTCAGAGACAGGACAGGGCTGCTTTTGCCAGGGCGCCAACAGGAGCTTGTTTCTAAAGTAGCCATGGCTTCTAAGGGTCCAACCATAGTAGTTTTGATGTCCGGTGGGCCTATTGATGTGTCTTTCGCTAAGAATGACCCACGTATTGCCGCCATTTTATGGGCCGGCTACCCAGGCCAAGCCGGAGGAGCCGCCATAGCTGATGTATTATATGGAACAACCAACCCCGAGGGAAAGCTACCTATGACATGGTACCCACAAGATTACGTTTCAAATTTGGCAATGACAGACATGGCTATGCGGTCAAGCGCAAATAAAAATTACCCTGGAAGAACATACAGGTTCTACAAAGGACCAGTATTGTACCCATTCGGCCACGGATTGAGTTATACCAACTTTGTTCATAACATTGCTAGTGCACCCAACATTGTCGCGGTCCCTCTAGATGGCCGCCATCATTCAGGAAACACAACCGTTTCGGGAAAGGCAATCAAAGTTAATCATGCAAAATGCAACAGGCTCTCGGTAGGTCTTCAAGTAGACGTGAAAAATACGGGGTCAAAGGACGGTACTCACACAATGCTCGTATTTTCGAGGCCACCCGCTGCCGCTGGGCATTGGGCTCCACAAAAACAGCTGGTGGCCTTCGCGAAAGTGCATGTTCCAGCTCGATCTCAGCAACGAGTAGGGATTAACATCCATGTCTGTAAGTTTCTAAGTGTTGTGGACAGGTCTGGGGTTCGAAGAATTCCGATTGGGGTACACGATCTCCATATTGGCAACGTTAAGCATTCTGTTTCCCTTCAGGCAACAACTTTAGGGGTGATAAAATCCTAGGTTTTCCCAGTCAAAAGGAGGATACAAGTATGCCATTTATAAACAACGGTAAATTCAGTCTTTTATAACCCATTACGTAGTTAAACATAAAGAGAGTCCATAATAAATCAGAAGAAAAAAGGTGAAAGAAAATTTTCCTAAAGGAATAGGATTGTTTCATAAATACTTATTTCTCAATTTAGTTGTAAGAGAAAGAAGCATACACCGAAACTGGGATATTCATTGTCTCTATTATTAGATTTAATTTTAATCAATTGCGCAATTGGTTGGTAATCATTAGTCTCTATGCCGGACTTATTCTTGTTAAATTGATTACTGGAATGAATTTCACATTATATGTAAGCGTGCTTATGCTAAAGCAACATAAAACACATTGATTGAATCCATAATTCAACCTAGTGATTCATCTACAACCTATTCTTTTAATTTAAGATTTCAACCATTTTTGTTTAAACAAAAAACACTTTGATTCGAGATGAAAGAATCATCCCGGCTTCCAGCGAAAGAAGCAAGCCTATGGAGTGAATATAACAGCCCAATTAGCGTCGCTCCTAATCATTCATCTTCGGGCATTACTTAGCCGCAACCCGCAATGTAATCGCATCTGGTAGACGCAACGCTGGGCTTCTTTACAATGACTATTGAGTTCAACGTGGCCCAACAACTGTTGTCTTCTATCAGTTTAGGAGCTTGTGAAAATAGTTGCGTGCATTTGCATTATAATTGGGTTAGAATACAGGAACCGAGAAGACCAAATTGCTCATACCGAAGCTACAACCAGAAATAGATATTGTACTTATGTGGTTGTCTAGTCCTACAATTGAGAACCATAACCATTTTCAGGCAAGGCAAAATTGATTATCCCACCGTTTATAAACCTTTTTCTGTACATTCGCACTTCATAATCTGATTCCGTGGAATAGAAAAATGCTTTTGATTATTAACTGTCAAAGTTGCATTTTCGGCTCCATGTCAATACTTCCAGACCTCTTTTGAAAAACTTTGCATTCAGTTCAACGCTCCTTTCAGTGATTTACTTCCACAAAATATTACTAAATGTTAGTTTGTGTGTGTGTGTGTGTGTGTGTGTGTATTAATATTCGGAGAGTAAGCTAGACTCAATGGCTAATATCATTCGCATGAGCTGGTTCTCGATCAATGATCAGCTATTGTTTTTACAAAAGATGTTAAGATTTAGGAAGAAATTTAAAAAAAAAAAAGAGAGGAAAATTTGAAAGCATTGTTTCAAAAATTCAAACTCCAAATATAGGTTAATAGAATATTTGGGCAAACCATTATATCCAATCAAATGATCAGTTATATGAAGCCAGCGAAGATTTTTTGGGAGCAGGCGGGGATTTCAAAGTTTAGAAATTAGAATGATACATGTTTGTTTCTGTAATTAGAAACTGTGACCAAAAATGTTAAGGCCAAGAACTATACGACCCATGTTCCATGTGCATCATGTTAACAATGACCAGTTCCCCTCCCTCCACACACCCCCCACATTATATTATATTGGTAATTTCCAAGTACTGATCTTTAGCATGTGCCAAGTGCCCAGACAAAAAGCAATAATATAGAAGCACACGACATTTTTGTTAGTGAAGAGAATTAACTGTCTAACTTCAGTCTTTATATTAACATTCATGGGAAATGGAGAATTCAAATAAGTCACTCTTTTGTATTCTATAACCTGTAGTTGTGAACGGAATTCTTGGAAAAATGATGGCTATAGATTTTTGGTAAGATTAGGATCAATCTGTTAAACTTCAGGAAAAAAAAAAGATCTAAGAACAGTAGAGAGCTATTCAGTATCCATCCATAAAAGGGGTCCCAAGTATCAACTCCCCATGATGGTGCTAGAACTTGGAATGATTGCCAAGCTTTACACATCCCTGGCCCCGACCTTTATTTATTTATTTATTTATTTTTGTAGTTAGCAGAAAAAAGAAATTAATATGACAACAATATTGGTGTGATAAGAGAAATATTTTGTGGACACAAAAAATTGGGTGTACTTTGGGGCATAAGCAAAAGTATCGCCATAGATAGGAGATGGAGTGAACGATCTGAAAGGAATTTTAGTTTTATCCTATCTGTCTGAGCAATTATTACGAAAAGATAAGTTAGACTTTAACAAAGGCTGAACCCTGTCCCTGTGGCTTGTAGGGTGCGGTCGAAAAGATTCGAGTGAAAGACTGAGAGGTTCTCTGGAATGTGGAGCCAAAATGACAGAACCTTAGAACAAACCCCCATAAATACTTTTTCACATGTTCCCAATTATTGCTTGAACTTTACCCTTCCCTTTTTCACCTCCGGATCTATTCTTGCTTTTTTTTAACCCAATTCTAATTCGTGATTTGCGAATAAATCTGCTGGAATCACGGTCATGCATGGTACTCAATCACCCGGAATATTGCAATCAAGGTCCCTGACCTCAGCCTTCAAGGAGGGGGGGGGAGGGAGGTACTTGAAAACAAAATCATGATATAATATCTGAACATCAAATTCTATAAATATTTCTATTTAAAGATTATTGTATGAATACTCAAACCAAACCTCAGTTTTACTCCTAGTTTATATTAAACACAAAAAAATTAACTTCTTCCAAAGTGCCAAGGGATGGTTTTGTTAAAGGGTTCAAAAATTGTCTCGAGTAAATACAATAAATTAAGGCCAGCCGGTAGGTTAAGCTTTATCGTAATTACAATGTAGTTAAGCAATGTGATTAGAAACAATTGTTATAATAAATTGTAGGAAGTGTTGGAAACTTGTTATCACTTCAAAATTCAAACTATTTTTTTGCCTTTTGTTTTTCCAACATATGAATTATAGGAGTTGGCAGAAGAAATGTATAGTTTAAACCGTTTAGATTCAGGAAATTATAAAAATAGTGAAAGCAAAGCTCGTTATCTCCCCCACCATAGATTTTGCATTTGAAAAAACTATTTTATGCCCTTAAAAAATAATTGTTAGTATGAGACACGCCAGTTTGTTTCAAAGGAATTATTCTTCATAAGTTATAGATTCGTGAACTAATTTTAAAACCTATTTGTCCCCTAACATTATTTAAATGCGATCGGAATCCTTTTTTTTTTAAAGTTAATCTCTGTTATCCATTGGATATGGCAACGAAAATTTAATATATATTTAATATTTTCTTATCATCATAGGGTTTTTGAAAAAGAAAGGGAAAGGTAGACAAAAGCATGAAAATTTGATAGCAGTAAAAGCTAAAAAAAAAGAAGAAGGAAGAAATGGGTTATTGATTAGGCCTTGTAAATTTATAATCCTACAAACTTGATTATTAATGAAACAATAATTTCAAATATGGGGTAGTAAAATACTTGAAAATTGTAGCATTATTATCAAAACTAAAAGAGCAAAGCAGAAAGCAGCAGCCAACCAAATTAAGCTGGCATTTTGTATGGCCATTGTTAGACTGCTAACAAGCTTAGCGCTTTGCACATGGGTCATCATCCCACGTGAAATTTCATCCATTAGACACGTGCCTTCCTCAGTCGCCCTCTCTGATTTCTGCAGAGCTTCGAAGACCCTAATCTAAACCCCAAAACCCACCCACCCTTTAGGACAAAGAATGGGCTCGCATTGGATGAATTGAAAATAAAGAATATAAGAATTTCAGCATAAAATAGAGGCATTGTAATGCCGCCAAAAAGAAAATAGCACTTACATTATAACAGTACTAAATAAGTATATAAGAAGCTTATCTGAAGTTGTTTTTCTTTCTTCCCTATAAAGGAATCTTGGGGGGTTGACATCATGAATTTGCCTCCTTCGGTACAAACATGTTTAGAGAACGGGAGAGTCTGCCATTTAACCAAACCCTTTTAAAAAAAACTTAAACAAAGCTTAGTATTTTAAAATCCTTGTTAATCTTACTGAGATTGCTACCAAAAGCGAGATATCTCATATAATATATGTATTTCTATGCTGATGAGATTATCCCCTCTAAACAAGGATCTTGTTTGCAAGCATTAACCACCCTGGCGACTTGGTGGGTTCCTCATGATATTCCCCTCGCCCCCACCCTTAAACCTTCTAAGCTTTTATAATATAGATAAAATGGATTAATATGCTTCTTATTTGTTCATCCAACCAAAAGCATCTATCATTTTTCTGTTTTAGTCTTTGATCGATCACCTTTTTTTTTTTGGGTGACTTGGGAGGGTTTGATCTTTTGATTGGTAGGTGAGGCTTTTTCCCTATAATTAAGATAGATCTAATGATAAAAGGTTGTTGTTCTCAATCACTTTAATTAGACACATAGTCTGATAAGATTTACACATTTATTAGAGAATATGCTGCAATTTTAATAGTAACAAAACTGCTTTAACTCTACATTTATATATGGTCCTACAAAAGAAGTTCTGATCATTGATGATTGCTGAAGTTTTGTTACTGGTTTCCTTTTAAGAACAAAAATTCAATCACCACTTGAAAAAGTAGAATTGGGAGGTTAACTTGAAATCAAAAGTTGCCTCCATAACAAGTGAAAAATAAAAAAAAGGAAGAGGTAGAACACTTAAAGAGAGCTATTCATGTCATGTTTTCTTCTTTCACTGAAAATTAAGGGTAACTTCCAAAAAAGTGAGAAAACTTGTCCTAATTTTCTTTTGGTGGGGAAGGGATGAATTGTAGTGTAGTATAGTTCTCAGTTGTTCAGATAGTTGAATCAATTTTGCAATATAGCTTAAAAATAATTGTGAGTATATAATTTAAAAATGGAATGAGAAGAAAAGGAATTAATCATAGAATGGCACCAATGTACTACAGTTGTGTCAAAACTGTGCTATCGCTTAACAAGAATTTGTCCTGGCAGACAAGCTAGCTCGGTAGGAAAGAGCAAAACAAATTAATAGATTCTGTAAATAGAGTTTAACTCTATTTGTAAAGAATTGTGAGACATAGCATGTGTATTTCATTGAATATAAATGGGTACATGATAAGTTGTTCTTCTGTTTTGAAAATGCGTATATATATATATATATTTATATATTTCTTTATTTATGTCAATAATTCCCTTTTAGAACAGCAAACAGCGATAAAAACTCTGTACCAATAATTTTCATGGCCATTTTCATACTAAAAACCAAGCATATATTCAGATAGATACCTGACCTTGATAAGAACTGATCAATTCCCCTCCATATATATATATATATGTATGTATATGTTGGGGAAATCTTCACCCATGAATTGAAGGTGAAGGTGATACGTACCTAAGAGGAACATGAAATTGTAATAGAGGCTGCTTGGCAAAGAGGGTTTCTACCAGAACATAAACACTAGAAGCTAGGGGACTCCCTGAATTAATTCCGTGCAATTAGCTAAAATCTGCGTCTTCTTCTGCAATTAAGAGAGTCCCAGCAGTGGGCTTGGCTTGCTCGACCTTCTAAAACCTGCATTCCCTTAGCTGTACCAGAGCGGCACTCGTGTTTATGATAAAAGGAACCAACCCCACTTGTCCATGGGTCCAATATGGTCCCAAGCTTATGGGAACATGAAGCAACATGAATGGAAAGCAAACATTTGTTTTTTTTTTTTTTTTAATAAAGGACCTTTATTTTTCTCTCCCGGAGGATAAGATAGTAGCTAGCCAGTCTGATCCATTTTCTGAAATATGAACCACGAAATTAATTCCCATTCCAAATTAACTGGTTAAATTTATATCAGATCTAAGTCGACATTCTTTCAATCTTCAGTTTATTTTCAAAAATGAGCTTTGTTTGGCAATCTAAATTCGTAAAATTGCTTCAATTTATTCATATATATCCGTAATCTATTTTGTGATAATATATATATATATATATATATTGAAAATAGAATTTGTCGATCGACCTTATGCATTCGATGCAATAATTTTGATCATTCCTTTTAATTTCATACGAAACTACACTAGCATGAAAAAATCACTATCATTGTAAATACAAAATAATTTATTTTTCTTTTTCCTGTTACAAAGGGGAAAAAAAACAGAAAATAGAATATTGAAGAGGAATAAAAATTTTCAAAATCCTTATCCATAACACAATGAAAATGCATAATAGTATGATTAAATTTAAATTTTCAAAATCCTTTTTTTTTTTTACTACTGTTATTTTTTAATACAATATATATATATATATATATGCACACACACATACATATAAGTAGACATGATATATTAAACCTATCCATTGTCACATCGAATAATGTCTTGAAATTTTTTATTTTTTATTCAAATCCAAATCGGATTAGATCTGAACTAATTTAAAATTTTAAATTATTAACTATAAAATATTAAAAAATAATTTATATATTTATAATTAAATTTAAATAAAATATTTTATATTATTCAATAATAGTTTGGTCAGGTCAAATTGATCCAAATTATTAATAAAAACCCTTTTCAAAACATGATTCGCACACACTGCGCAAGTAACCAAGTCTTAGATTGGTAAATGACATATATGAAAATGAA
>JBBYHK010000020.1:9102728-9207557 GCA_038382065.1 Adansonia grandidieri | reverse complement strand
GAACAATAGTCAATATTACTAAACCATTACTAGGCTTATCAAGTGACTATTACATAAATACACCCTTCATCAAGGACATTATTAGTCATTTTGTTGTTAATAGCCCAAGCCTTGTCCTCCACCGGAAAATAGCTTTCTTTTTGCTATTTTAATTTTTTCATTTTTGAATCATGATTTTTCAAATAGCTCAACTTTTGATGAATATTTTCATATATCTCTTAAGTATGGCCTCTTATAATAACTATCAATATGGAAAGCATTAATCAATGGATAACAAAAGCCACCATTCCATTAGTTTTATATACCATGCTCTTCCATATTTTACAAATCTTATATTATAATTCCACAATGACTTCTCTGGAGATCATTTACCAATGCTATATATGGTGGATATAAATGTATTTTATTATATTCATAAACAAACTATATATTTATAGCTTTGTTCAAACTATATCTACTTTAATCATATTCATATGCACTATAGCATACACTAAACACCAAATAAGATCAAAATAAAACTATATAGTCACATGTGGATCTCCAAATACTTGTGGCCAAATTAATGACCACTATGTTACACATTTTAAATAGAAGATTTTATTTTCATATTAGAATAGTGACTATATTATAAAAGCTTTTACTTTCCTACTATTCTACTTTGACTAGAAAAATTATCATACAAATAATTTTTAACTTATATCATTTCTAGTCAAAATCACTTTTATATTGACAATAAATTTTGTAAAATAGTCCAACTTTTTATTTCATAAAACCAACATAAATTCATGTGACAAATAATAAATTAGGTTAAATACTCATAATTTTGATTTACCCTTTTGATGTGGACTACCAAAATGTGTAACCAAATATAAAACTTATTTAGGTTTATGATTGTTTTAAGCCAATTAAAATGATCTATCTTATATATCCATCTATATAATAAACTTTCATTTAGTTTATTATTGCCAATAAACATATATATTTTGCGTAGTCATAATTATCCATGAAAGATCCATATCATAAGACATCAACAATATACAACAAATGTGAATCATAAGACCAATATAATAATTTATAAGTAAAGTTTAGTAGTAACTTTTTCAAATACCTTCATAGACATCTCATTATAAGCTATTAAGACTTTAATTCAACTTAATAACTATCCAAAAATCAATGATTTTACATATAGATAATTAATTTAAATAAAAATTAACAAAACATACCTGGATGTGGACCATTATGAAAACTTGAACAACCATTGATTCTCTTTTATCACTTCAATTTATTTGCATTACAAATTTATATGTAAAAAGAAAAATACGTACCTGATGCTCCATAACATACCTTTTACATGTATCGTTTTTACTCTTTCCATGTCATCCCAAACATTTGTATCTTAACATGCTTATGTTAGGCAATGGTTTATTAAATGCTAGGTCTTGCACCTTTCATTGTATCCTCCTTCACCTTTAATCAAATTTCTCGTAAAATTACATAAATAAAACCTTAAAATTGTTAGTACGTGGGGAATCGAAAAACACGAGAAATTGACGAAGGCTTCAAGGCGTGTAGCAATGTCACTTTCTTTAAGGTTTTATTCGCTCTCACTATTAATTAGGTATGCAAAAGGGTTACCAGCGTATAAACCTCGAGGATACAATGAAGCCCTATGATTGACGGTATTTTGCATTGATGACATCAATCCACTATGCACTAAGCAGTATGTGACAAAACTACCAAAATTCTATTATAGTTTTCTATCTAGTTTTCTCCCTATGTCTTCCAAATGAGAGGAGTCTATTTATAGGCAAAGGAATGCCTCTTCATATGGACATAACTTTTCCAAATACATGTCCATTTGGATAGTAACACTACTTGGTAATTAACCAAGAGACATTACTCTTAATTAAACAATTAAGAGACATTACTTTGAAGACATGACCTCTTATTATTTTGAAAATGTTCCAACATTGGCAAGGTGCAGCTTCAGAATTTATTGAATCTAATATCTCTACTTCCATAAAAATACAAACAGGAGATAGCTTGGTTAGTGAGCTGGATTGCCTTCCATAAATATACGAACATGAATTGTACATCAATGTGCAATTCATGTAAAGGCAAGAAATTTTCCGTCAAACCTACTTTGTCATGAAAGGGGAGACAAACACCACTTTCGGCTATTGGAACTTGTTCACTTTTGGCTATTCCAGCCAAGCCATGGGATTTGTAGTACCCAGTGGAACCAATGAAAAGCATTTACACAGTTCAATAAAACAGAAGCACAGCTTGATATAGGAACAAGTTTAAATGTCATGTTTGCATCATTGAACAATGGTGTGAGGCATCAGGAAATTCATTGGAGGGACATCAATCGATGTGTAACATATTCAAAATCAGGATTCAAATCGGTTGCAATGAAATGTGATCCTATAAGGAACTGAAAAGTTTCTCAGGTGGGAGTAAGAACTGATTTTTTCTGTCTGCTTAAATGTTTATATGTTCGTCAACTGTAATAGAAGTTGCTTTCTTTTATACTTTCTCATACAATATTTCCGTAGTTTGACAAAGATGCATATTTGGATAAATTTAACAATGTCAAATCATTCACAATGCTGCATTCGATCATATGGCTCAAGAAATCTAATCAAGCTAGCAAGTCATAAGAAGCCTGAAACTCAAAATTAAGCCAACATTCCATTTCAAATGGTAGATACATTCCATTAAGCTTGAACCATTGATTCTAAAAGCATATAGACTGTAAATATGAACAACAATAACAAGAAGAAGAAGCTATCATCGTAAATTTTGAATCTCAGATGGTAGATACATTCCATTTCGAATGAATAGAATTATGAAAAGTAACAAATCTCAAACCAAATTACATTCAATGTGAAAAGGCACAGAATATATAGCCACAGAATGAAGTTGAGACACTTCAAACCTTTGAGTTGCTGCATTTGCACGGCTACAACAGAAAATACATCAAGGGAACTGGAACTTCATGTAATCCTGCCTTCCACCAGATGGAGGATTTATATACACCCAAAGCAAGGAAATAATGATCGAGAGCAAACCGGACCACACGAAAACAATAGTTGGAACTTTTCCCCTCCTTCCCATCAAACCCTTTGCAAATGGATAGAGATGGCACAGGACCCAGAAGCTGAAGAACACCCCTCCGAGAAGCTTGCTCCACTGTGGAAAGGTGCTGTACATGGTTCTTGCTACACCCACTGCAATTGCAATCATGTTTACCATCATAATTGTTATTGGAGGAACCATCAGGAAGCTCCACTTTACAACATATAGCTCAGCAAACTCATCATCTCCATCATCTGGGGTGGCAGATTTGGAAGTTAATGTAAATGAGATGTCAACTCCTGCTATAACCTTTAAGAGTCCCTGTAGCACAGCTGCAGGATGAGCACTGGTTCCACCAATCAACCAAAACTGTTCGTTTCGCCACCAATCATGAAGAGTGATTCCTGACCATTTGATTTCAAGGACAGCGAGCAGGCACAACGTAATTGTGATGGCCAACAAGAATATCAGGAAGGTCACGCTGAGGGATTGCACTATAAAGTGCCCAGAGAATAGAGAAACTGCCGGCAGAATGCAGTACACCAGGAGAAACATAGAAGTGAAAGGGTACATTCCCACATTGAAATATGCTACTCTTTGCAAGAATTTCATTCGACGACTGGCAAATAATGCATTGTTCCTTGAAAAGAATATCTCAACCGAACCAGTTGCCCATCGAAGGACTTGGTGCAGCCTGTCTGTTAAATTGATAGGAGCAGTCCCTCGGAACGCATCCCTCTTGGTTACACAGTACACTGATCTCCACCCACGGTTGTGCATTCTATAACCAGTCACTACATCTTCCGTGACGGAGCCATATATCCATCCTACTCGTTTTCCCCACTCAGTTTTATCCTCGTAGAAGCAAGAGATAACACTTATTGCCTCTGCAACAATTGCAGCATCCAAAGGCTCACGCGGCACTGCAAGAGAACCTGCTGGCCTGCCTTTGTTTCCCCTTCCTTGCAGATCCTGGAGCAGCCTACCTTGGTATTCAGCAACCGGTATTGATGCTGCCAGAGAAGTAGAGTTCCCAAACCTTTTGGGAAGAAGCAGAGATTCAATATCTGCATCATCATCATCATTGTGTTCCCCATTAATAGGCAATACTATCTCATCTTCTGCTTTCTTTGTCACCTTGGGTTTCCTTAAAGTTAACTTGATTTTCCTTCTACCAAACCACCCATGATGTTCAGTTGCTCTAGGAGGACTAAACCCATAGAGAGCAGTTCTCCTGAAAATGCAGCCTGTACCTACATACATTGGACCCTGTAAACCATCAAGCGCTCTCATGCTTACATCAAAGAACACTGTATTATGATTTGCATATCGGTCACTTGGGTCAATCCCCTCAAACCTTTGTGGGAATTGAACATAACAAATCCTGTCACCACCTCTGTCAAGCATAAAGCACATTCCTTCCCTGAGAGCCAAAGAGTTGTAAATATAGTGATCACAGTCAAGATTGAGGATGAATGGCCCATTTGACATGATGGCACTGGTTCGAACCAGAGCATTCATGGCTCCAGCTTTCTTGTTGTGATCATAACCTGGCCGTTTCTCACGAGATACATAAACCAGCATAGGCAACCTTGTATCAACTTCTGTCGTGTCAATCAAGTTCTCTCCATCTGCTTCTGCACCATAAACTGGCTCTGCATTTGGTGGAGCGAGCATTGCCTGCAAGAGAAGACTAAAATTTAGCATTTGAAAATCACACAATTCAATAACCATTAATTCCATAAATTGAATTGTGAAATATACCTGAATAATCCCAGCATGGTCTCCTTTTGAATGGTCTGACTCTGCATGGGCCCATGTTCCAGGCCAGTGAGAACCATCTGACATCCAAGTAGCCTTAGGAAGCTTAATAGGTTCTGAAAGATTG
Organism: Adansonia grandidieri; assembly: GCA_038382065.1. Lineage (NCBI taxonomy): Eukaryota > Viridiplantae > Streptophyta > Magnoliopsida > Malvales > Malvaceae > Adansonia > Adansonia grandidieri. The sequence continues at coordinate 9,202,588 of JBBYHK010000020.1, read as the reverse complement.
CCTCCCATTTCCATCTGCTTCTTCTTTGCTCGAAGCTCTTCATGGGCATTGTAAGCGTCCGATCTCCTCCTAATCGAGTCTGGCAATGAGTTAATCCTCACCTTAAATTCATCATATTCTCTCTTCACTCTCCTCCTCTCCCTAACAAAATCTAGCCTCACTTTATTCTTAAGAAAATCACGCTTCTGTCCAAAGTATGCTTCAGGATTTCGAGGGTTTATGTCATGTTTCCTGCAAAAGGGAACCCAAATTCTAGCAAAGCTAGCAGTCTCCGCTAAAGCTTCAAATGTCAGAAGAGATCCGCCGTCATCCGAGAGATAACAAGCAAGTTTTTCAACCGGATAGTCAACAGCTAGGATTGAAAGGATGGTGTTTGCTGTGACAAGAGGGGGTTCTTTTTCAGGGTCAGCCGTGGAAACAAAAACATCAATCCCTGGAAGGTCTGATTTTCCTTTTGGGTTACGAAGGTTGGGAGATTCAAAACGCTCCTTAAGAACCGAGAGGTCAGTTATTCTGTTTACAGGACAAAGCTTAGGTAGCTGATCTAGAAGCCATGAAAATGCAAACCAGAGCTCACACGTTACTGACATCCCCCATAGCCACATTGCATCACGGTTGGGGTGCCTAATCCTCCATGCAAGAAAGAAACTCAGGGCAACAAGACGTAGTATAATAAGCAGTCTGCATATCAACAAACAGAAATTCGAGAATTAGCACAACCTATAGAGTCAAAGCTAATCTTCAATGTAAGATCACAAACTTGACCAACCGATTAATTACTGCAACATAATTACAAAAGAGATGACAAAAGAGAGAGAGAGAGAGAGAGAGAGAGGTTAAGAACTTGAAATCACATTGCACTTAACCTATTTGTTGGTATTTGAATTCAGATCATTATATTAAGATAAGATTTATCATATTTGAAACTAGTTTCTTCCTCACTTTTAACACACTAAAGATTTACACTGCAAAAGAATTACAAACTTTACAAAGTGAAGTTAATAAAATCGAAAAAACTTGGAAGGTAAATAAGAGCTGTTGATCCAAAAATTGAAATTACCTGTATGGACTGAGAATTGCGGCAGAAACCCCAACCTTCCTAGTCAAAGGCCGCTTACTTCTCTCTCCGAAATCTGGTGGATGCTCAAAGCCATTACTACCTGATCCAACCCCATGACCATCTTTAGGCCACACTGCATTTCCATACCCGTAGGTCCCTTTAGTCTCAAACAACCACCTCGTATGATCAAAATCCGGTGGATGATTTTGCCCTTTGAATGATTTCACAAGTGAAAGCCTTCTATCCAACTTGAAATCAGCAATTGAAGGCAAAGGAAAAGCCTGATCTTCTGCTTCAGACCTAACCTCATCTTCATCATCGTCATCACCATCGCTAACATCCTTGCAAGGCTCTTTACATCCAGGACAATGACCTCCACAACTTCCCACACAATCCAAATAACAGTCTCTACAAATTTCAAACCCACATTCACATTTGCCTTGAATTGCTTTCTCATCACACCCTTTCATTCCACAAATCAAGCCAGATTTCAAAGTCTTAGGTTTTTCCAAGGAACAATCAATTACATGGCCACGGGTAACCGAATTATACCCTCCTGTGAAAATAGTGCCCGAAATGAAACTCCTTTCAGGCTTCAGCTTCACCCCATCTTTTCCGTCTTCATTAAGGCTCGTTTGTGAAGCTGAGACGGATTGGTGATCAGGAGTTGGAGGTATATGGACAGTGTAGGTAACAAATTCTGAGTTTCTCTCTTCGATGGGGTCTTCTTTCGTTATCGAGCAATATCTTCCTCCACTTGAAGCCCTCCTATTTCCCCTGCCACCGAGAGGACTAGGGGAATTTTGGTTGCTTGATATTGAAGCACGTGGAACTGGACTGGTTAAGCCCATGCTTCTACTCCCATTTTCTTTGCCTCCTGACGAAACCATTATCTTCACCGGGGAAGAAGTGGGAGAAGAAGCCGTTTTCACCATATTTTCCGTGAATCCCACTTCTCAATAAAAGGAAGAACAAAACAGAAAGACAGAAATGAAGAATACCCAGAAGAAGAAACTGAAAGAAATCAAGAATCTAAAGAAAAGTAAAGAGTTTTTGAACTGAGAAACGAATGCGGTGCACCATTTCAATTTTGAAGTGAAAGGAACTTTGCTCTGTTAGGAAATGCCAGAAGGTATAAAATAACGGTCGATTAATTTGGTCCGTTGATCTGACAGGATCTAACGGCTATTTTTTAAAATTGAAACGGTCGATGTTTTTTTTCCTTCGTAGGGGGCCCTCCAACGACGAGGAAACAAGTCAAAAAGCGGAGGGCTTTTAACGTCCAACGGTCGACTCAAATAAAATAAATATCATAAAATTTGTGGGGTCGAATCGGTTCAAATTTTTTGCCCCCTCTTCCTAAACAATTTCTTAGGATCTGCGCCTTCCTTTTATCGGTGTTCATAGAAAGTATTCATGCAGTAAATATTAGACTGCGCTCGTTATAAGATATTTTTATTAATTTTAAAATATTAAAATAAATAATATTTTATAATAAATATAATTAAAAATATTTAGAAATGACATGTCGTATCAAGCTAATTCTAGAGCTTCCAAATTTCTATAAATTTTTGAACTTGAAAACTAGATCAAAACAAACCTACATGTTAAAGACAGAAGTGCACGAGTACGGTGTACAGATGATAGAGGACTAAGACTTGTCCCATGAAGATGATTTTTATTTTATTTTTTAAAGGGTAGCCGTCAGGATTGGACTGACATCAGGTATCCAATGACTAAAACCTTTTCTGCAAAAAGACAATATTAAATATTTGATTAGATTCATACCAATCATAGAAAAGTAGTTGTAAAGTACTGAATGTAGGAATCTCTAACCTACGCAAATGGTCCACGAAATAAGTCGTCTTGATCATATTGTCCGACCAAAAACAAGGGCTCATAGATCAACTCATCAACAGCTGAAAAGGGTTTCGAAAGCTCAGTAAGATTATTTCCTACGTTTCTATGAAGGTATTCTTCGTTTGAGATGGCAACACCACTGGCAGGACGGCAATCATTTTGGTATAACGAGTTTGCTCGAGGGAGATCATGCGAAGCGAAGTGATCAGTTGGGAGATCACAGTGTCCCGATTCCGCAACAACTGGGTCATAGATATTGCTCTCTTGATCATGGCTTGGACCTGCACCAAGATTTTCATTTGCTCTCTCGGATCTCCATGATTGTGGGGTGATGAGATGTTGTAGCGGAAGTTGACATGAACTGCCTGTGGGTTGGAATTGTAGGTTGCGCAGGCGAAATGAAGAAGCTTGCTCAGAGAAGGCATTTACATCTCTGTTATCAGTCGAGGGTTGAACTTGACCTTCCTTTTGAAGATGCATGCGGTATTTCTGCAAAATGTAAGTACTTTATCAATGTGCTTTTGGGTCAGAAGATGATACCTGAGGTATTGAATTTTTCACTCAGTGTCTAATTCTTGAATAACACACATAGGATCTTTTAAGAATTATCGTTGAAAATAAAATTCTACCTGAAGATGACTCGCAATATTTGCTCTTGTAAGACCCGTAACATTCATAGCTTGCATACACTCCAAAATTTTCTTAGGAACAGCCTCTGCAATAAAATGACCAGATATGATCAAAGCCAGAAAATGATACTAGTTAAGACCTATGTTAACCGAACTCTTTATTCCCTAAAGTATACATGGTCAATATGTATTTGAAAATAAGTATGAAGATATAATCCTCGAAATATAAAAAAAAAAAAAAAAATTAAGCGACATCAACCCGAGTTTGGGTAACATTGGTTAATACTAGAAAACATGTTTTGTAAACAATTTAGTTGACAAATTAGTGGCTAAATATATATATATTGCATGCCATTAACGAATTCTAAACATATAGGCAGAAGAAAACTATGCAATAGAGAGTTCTTCATACTGTCACGCCCTAGTTGATTTACAGCAGCAACAAACATTTCATGGAGCTCTTGAGTCCAAATCACCCTCGGCTTCTTTGCAGTCGTCACTTCATCGGATGATTCCCCATCATTATCTTCTTTTTCATCTTCTCTTATCCGTTTCAAGCTTTGCAAGCTACCTTTAACTCTTCCAGGCATTTGATCAGCAACAGCATCCTTAGCTGGTTGTAATAGCAATGACCTTTCAATAACGTTAATGTTCTTGGGCTGCTGAAACTCTTCCAAGATACGTTTTTTCTTGCGGACTACATGCTGCCAAATGAGTCGAATCGCTTCCATGCGAATTGGTTTCACCAAATAATCGCAAGCTCCATGGATTATACCCTTGATAACAACCCCTTTTCCATCATCCGAAGACATCACTGCATGACATAAACAAGATATTAGATCAAATATATATATATAAAGTTGATAAGCATGAAATTATTAACATCTAATGATGCATATTTATTTTACTTACTAACAACTGGCAAATCCATCTCTAATCCAATGATTTCAAGAAGCTTAAATCCATTCATATCAGGCATATGTAAATCGCATATGACAATATCAAATCTGTTTTTGTCTTCTCGAAGCAAAGCAAGGGCATCCCTCGCCAGCTCACACTTGGTAACTGAAAATCACCACATAAAATTAGCAGATATTGAGACTAAACATTAATAATTTCTCATATATATCTAATACATAATTATCTAGACTTGTAGAATCAAATCATGATTAATCATTGTAGAAGCGCTTTTGATTGAAATTCCAAATATGTATAGAATGAATCCTTGACTACAGAAACATATAATCAAGTAGTAACTTCTTCCACCAAATATTATATATATATATATATATATGATCTTTGCAGTATTCAGATTTAACCCTCATGTTTTACATTATTTTATGAGAAATTCCCACTAATTACCCTCTTAAATATTTCTAAAAGAGATAAAAAAACAAAAATCTAATTTGTTTTCTGAGTTCAAAAACCAAAAAGTGAAAAAAGTAACCCTAACATAGGGAAAAACACTATTTAGATCACAATGAACAAGAATGATTAAAAACATTGAATAATATTGAAGAATTAGAAAGAATAAAAAAATAATGTTAACTAATTAACTACACCGATTATACCTTCATACAAAAGCTTTCGAAGCATTGTTTCCAATACAAGTAGACATGTTCTATCATCATCAACTATGAGAATCTTTAAACCAGCCGGGAATTCACCCATTGTTGAAAACAGCTATATATATATCCTATAATAAATGTTGTAAAAAAAATAAAGAAGGAAGAAGCAGACACTGCAACTAATAGCAAGAACCAGGCCGAACTCTTATTCCTCTACATCTTTTAATCAGCGTAAAGGCAGAATCTCCGTTCTTTCTTTTTTATTTTTTTTCCGGTTCTAGGTGATTGGATTTTGTTTGATTTTTTCTAGAACTATCGATGAGTCCATCTAGGGTTTGTTTGATTTGGTTTGTTAAGGAAGGTGGGATGAAATCTCGAGGTGTGTATACATAGAGTTGTTAGTGGACGCGCAAGTTCAAACACTAAAAAAAAAAACTATTTACCCAAAGTTATCGGGCTAGACGACAATTCAATCTTTAAATAAGTTTAAATACACTTACACCTTTTAAAGTGAGAAAAGACCTAGGGTTTCTCGTAATATTAATAAATATAATTTTTGGAATATATTAAATTTTGTTTCACTCGAGTATTCATTCATTTATTTCGTGTTGATTAAGTAATTTCAATGACCACATGCATATATACTATTATTATTATTTACTACTTTTATGAATATATGCATTTATTTGCTATTAAATACAATGGAACCCATCCGTAAGAATTTAGTTTTATTTTTGTGCTGAAAATTAATTGTTTACTTATACTGCAATTCCCGTGCCTTTCAAAGGTTAATTAATTGGATATTTGCAGTTTTGGTATAGTTGAAGATATATAGTAAAGATTGGGTAGTTTATAATTACTTAAAATCTGTGATGAATTTATAAAGATATAGAGCACAATCATGTTCATGCCGCTAGAAAGAATATCAATTTCAAGAGTTCAAGATAGCCACAGTTTGCCATCTGCTTTTTCATTAGTTCTAGTAATTCCCACAAAGAATTACCGCATTGTCAGAAGGAACTTGACAATCTATTCCAGCACTTATTTTCAAAAGTTTTTTTGAATGTCAAATGAAAAAGAATGAGTAACTATGTACAAATTCGCCACAGTTCACGGCCAACATGCATTTTTGTAATACCTATCGGTAACATCTTCAGGAACGTCAATGGTGTTTGGCTGATCCGAATATATACATGACGAATCATGTCAAAACTAGGATACCAAGCTGCTTTCGGTACTTTATGATAATACGATCACAAGAATAACTCTTTGAGTATCAAAAGAATTGTCATCATGAAGCACAAAATAACAAGCACTGTTGCACATGACACCATCCCTCCGTTCTTCTGTGTTCGTTCAGCCTGCAATTCCAATATCATTGTCTTGTACATAAGCTCTGAAATTTTACCCAAACCACCAAAAATCTAAGACAGCAATATCCAGAGGTTCTGGAAGGGCAAATGGTTCAGGATGTGGCTGTCTGTGTGTATGTGAATGCATGCATGGGTGTGTAAGTGAGAAGCAGAAATACAGAACCTTCCGGAGCTCCCGGAGCTCTTTTGAGTCCCTGCTCTAATGATGTCGCAACATTTTGAATGTTGTAGTCTATCCCATCAACAATTTGCCCTAATAGAAAATATTCGATAAAGAGATCAGCCAATACCAATGACAGACAATTAATAACATAATATAAAGATGTGTCTCGAACCTGGTCTATCACAGGGACTGACAGATCTTTCATGATTTGAGCAAGCTCATTCACTGAGTTGACAACCTACGAATTAGTGATCTCCCTCTCCCTTTCTACAGTTGAGAATTCACTCTGCTTCAGCTTGCTCATCTGGTGCTCATTAAAACCCTGCAATAGTCACCCATCATGTTATTTATAGTAGACCGTAAAAATGGTTGAATGGATTCCTAAATAACTCAGGCCTTGCAGAGTTGCAGTCTCTTATGTACCAAAACATTTACAAAACAGGTAAACTTTGTTTAAGCATACTCCATGCCAAAGGCATCCGTAATTTACAAGTTCAGTCAAGTTTGATATCCTTGAATCTATATTTCTGCACCCATACCGGTGAAATCGAAATCCCTTAAACACCCGAATGCTAAATATAGAAATCAAATCCACTTATCTAAACAGTTTGAAAGTATAAATAAGAAAATTGGCCTAAAACATCACTGAATTCACTGTCTTCCGATCTATATCTGTTCTCATTCCAGTTCATATCCAAATCAACACCATCCTGTCCCTACAACACAAAAATGATATACATACCAAGTTAAGTAAGGCATAAAGCACTCACAGTTAAAAAAGTGCGTCAAATAGATTAGCATGGACCTAACCAAAACTCAATCCAAACAGACCTCTTTTTGCTGCTGTAAGCGTTTCAAATAAGTTGATTGTTTTCGACGCAAGTCCACCAATAGGCTTTGAAGCTCCATTGCAATTGAACGCTGCCGAAAGCAATTTTTTTGAATGAATGAATAATCAGAGATTAATCGACCAAATTCTCGTGATCTATAGTTGAAGCTAGAAAATCAATCAATATTGTTGTAGAGTAATAGAATTATTAATAATTACCTGTACATTTTTTTTCTGAGATTGGAATCCTCGGAAGATCCGTTGCTTGAAAGCTTTCGCAATCGCTTTTCGGATTTCCTTAATAGATCTGTAATTTCTTTCGTTAAAACCTCAATCGCGCGTTGATCTTCTTTGCCGTCTCCAAATGATGGCATTAAAGCCTTGGAATGAGCTTTAACTAACTCCGCCATCTTGACCTTAGCTCGTTGAATATTAGCCACTATTTCTTCCGAATCGTCTACCCAAGCAGGCGGCAAACCTACTGTAAACGAACCACTACTGCAACCAAAAAAAAAGAAATTCGATAGTAATTATTAAGTGAAAAAAAAATTGTTCTTCTATTGAAAAAGGAAAAAGAAAAGAAACTTAGACGTAGTTATCAGTTACCTTGAAGGACCAGGGTCTTCGTCGTTGCTGAGAGGAGTGTAAGAGAAGCGACTGGAGCGAAGGAAAGAAGCGTTAACCATTTCGATAACCGGACCTCCCGAACTGGACGCTGAGGAAGAGAGAGGAGCTCGAACGCTCTTTAATGCGTCTCTGTGCTTTTGTACTGGAGACTCCGGTTTGTAGTCGCCATTGGGGAAAAATTGTAACGGTAACCATTCTCGCCGGGAATCGAAACAGAAAAACCAGGGAATGAGGAGAAATTAGGAGGAAAATTGGGATTTTTTTAGGGCTTTGGGGATGAAAAAAAGGGAAAGAGGGAACGGTTAAAGATGGTAAAAGCTTGAACTGAATCAGTGATTATTATAAGATTCTCTATCTCCAGAAGCATGTCTAGCTTGGAAAGATGAACAACGCTACTGGGCCAACTGGGAACTGGACGCCACCGAAAAAGTTCATCAGCCTATAAAAAAGGCCAAGTTCCATTATTTAGGCCGATGCTTAGACCTTGAATTTTATTTGGGCCTCATTTTGGATCCATCCGTATTGTTTCAACAAATAACAGTGCAAACTGTAAAAGTCCAATTTCTTTTTTCTCCAATATTAATTTTCTTCCTATATTCACCGCTCCAATCCAACTCCAGTCCTTCGCTGTGCTTCCTGGAAAATGAGTGAATAAAAGAAGGAACAAAATACAAACGAAAAATGACAAGAACAACCCAGACTTTTCATGAAATGAGCCTTCGATTTGTCAGTTTCCCTCATAAAAACCCAGACTTTAACGGACATAAAGGTAATTAAAAGCACAAATAAAGCTTAAATATCATATCCTGAATCGTAGTCCTTTACTTACAGCATATAACGCGGTTCTTGAGGGTAGTTCATGATAAATACGCGGGAGTTGCTGGTCATTTCAGAAAGTTGGAATCCGTGTTCGCTAAGTATGCCACCTCTCCCTTGCAAATCTTAAATAAAAGACAAACAAAAGTTTCCCAGTTTTTTACCTCGTATTTTACTTCCTCTTTTTAACTAGTAAAGTGAGAGGAACTAGAAAAAAGGAAAATCTAAGAAGCATCCGTGTTAGATTCTTTCGCTTTTACCAACAAAGCCAGCTGCAATCTTTAGAGAGTGAACAAGTTTCGATGGATGATGATACTTGGAGTTACGCTTTCTCAGCTTCATCAAGGAGCTATCAGTCCACTCTTAAATCCCAAAGTGGTGAGTTTTTTTTTTTTTTCATTTTGGGGTTTTTTTCTTCTGGGTTTTGTTTGCTTAGTTAAATCGTGTGCTTTTGTTTTTGAAAGCAGATTTTTGTATTGATTTTGAAGAGATCGAAGAAGATGATGAATTGAAGACAGAATACCCCTGCCCATATTGTTCTGAGGATTTCGATTTGCTTGGATTATGCTGCCATATTGATGAGGAGCATCATCTTGAAGCTAGCTATGGGGTACGCAACTCCCTTCTGGATTTATTGTTTTGCGTAAAAGTCTGTTATTTTTTGAAATATTGTTAGATTTGATATCTAGGGGTTGTTTCTGCTCCTCTATGCTTTACTTGGATAATCGTGGGTAATGGTTAGAAAAGAAGGAATCTTTTACTAGCTGTGCATAAGTTGACCTAGCCTAAGAATGCCTTGAATCTCAAGTTTATGAACTACGCTGATCGATTTTTTGATGCCATGCAATTGCCACTTGGTTGAAGAGGTATTGCATTTGAAGGCTGGATTGGTTAATACATGTTATCTAGTATCACTTATTTTCTAACATCTTGCATTTTTGTCTGGCTCCAATTGTTCTTGTTTACCCAGTCTGACTCGTAGAAGTTTTAGAAGTGTTTGTTGACTTCATCCATCTTGCCCGAATAATAAGAGACTTGTATTTTTCTACCGTCACGGTACTGCATGAATGATTCTTAAAGCTACCGGACAAAATTTGTTTTCCCCTTCACCCTTTTAGTGCGATCCTGTCTTTATATTAGTCCATTATGCCATTTTCCTATGAAACTGGCATCCATTCATAATATTGTGGAGCTCATTTTGGTTTCCCTACTTTGGTTACATTTTTTGAAGTTAAGGTCACCTCTCTCTCTCTCTCTCTCTCTCTCTCTCTCTCTCTCTCTCTCTCTCTCTCTTCCCCTTTTGTTTACGTGTTGCCCTATTGGCAGCAATTGGGGCTTTGTTTGTCAGGGTATGTCCTAGCTTATATTACTTTTCCTAAATATGCTGCATTACATAATATGAAGTCTTCTGTTTGACAAGAACAAATGCAATGTAGAACTTATCAAAAGGAAGTAGTCTTAACAAATCTCCGAATATTCAGGATACTTAGATAGCTTAGTTTTAATTGTACTTTTAGATGTACTTGATGTTTAAAATCAGTTTATCAGTATTGCTTATAATTTCAGGTATGTCCTGTTTGTGCTCTGAGGGTGGGGATGAACATGGTCGACCATATAACAACGCAGCATGGGAACATTTTCAAGATATCCTTTTATTTCATTTGAAATGGAGATGTTACTCATTTTGTTTTTTTCTTTTCCGTTCTTCAACCCATTTTCCTGCTCTAGATTGTGTCATTGTGCTTGAAAGGTTTCTCATCACCTCCTCTTCTCTTGGAAAAAGTCCCATTTATTTTGTAACTTTGTTTATGCGACCATGATGATGCTTTGAGGTTCAGGACCTGTGTCCCTTGACCAGTGATTACAGTAACAACAAACTAAAATTTCGTAAAGGCGACTCTTATTCAGCACTTTCTTCCTTGAGAAAGGAGTTGCACGATGCACGTTATCAATCTCATCTTGCCAGGTCGTGGTCTTCACTTTCTTCCTCCAATACAGCACTCGATCCATTGCTTTCCTTTCTTTCCTGTCCGCCTTCAGCTGATTCCTCTGAAAGTGTGAAGTCTGCCTCTTCTAGTGAAGTGACATTGGAAGAAAAAGGCTCAGATAAGAAAATGTTAGAAAAGTAAGTTATTCTATCATGTTTTAAGATATTGTCTTTGGTGGTTGAGCTAAGCTAAATCCTTTGGAAACTGTTTTCCAAAATGTTTTGCTTAATTTTGGAGCTTAAACAAATTACTACACGCCATAATCACATTGACTTGTATGTTGAGGCAGAAGAAGGGACTCAAAAAATGACCAACAATGGTTGGTGGGAAAATAAGAATGAAAACAATGTGTTTTGAGGATTTGCTCCCCTTTAATTTTTGACCTGATGGCTGGCTGATAGCAAGTTTTAAGCTCATTTAGTCAAACAGACCTTGTAATTTTATAATCAATTTTCATTTGCTTCACAACTTTTGAGACATATAAGAATGATGAAGCCTTTTGCGCTTAATGGTATCAGAATATGGTTTTACTTTTTTTCTTTCTCTTTTTCCCACTAGTGATTATTACTTAGTTTTTTCCCCCCTTTCACCAAATGCGAGTTCATGATATTCATATGGTGGACAGAGATGTTGAACCATCCCCTTTGTCTGATAAGGAGCATTTGGAGAAGTCGAAGAGGTGCGAGTTTGTACAAGGTCTATTGTTATCCACCATCTTTGATGCTGGCCTATGAACAAGACAGCAAGAATTGATCGTCCTCTACTTCAAACCTTAACGAGATGTGCCACCCTCCAGGCTTTCTTGTGTTTAACATATGCTGATACTTTAATAAAGAAAGCTAGGATAGATTCAGGAATGTAATGTAACTTATTTTACAGGTCAGGGATATCAATTTATCAATTAAGGGCAGAGCAGAGTTAAGACTCTTGTATTTTTTTACTGTCTCTAAATCATTAGTGCATGATGATGTCAATATCAGCTTTGTTTGCTTTATCTTTAAGCCTTACATTTGCTGCTTCATCCGTATGTAAACCTTCATAGGCACTAATAAATATGAACAATATTTTCAGTACTAGCACGTGCCTTGATAATATCTGCTATGTTTCTTAAATTTTGTCATTCAAGGGCTTTCTTCGACTGATTGTGACTCTGAATCAGTGCATCTGTCTGAAGCTTCTATAATGAATTTAAAACACATGAACGAAAGAAACTTAAAAAAAATTTAACATATTTGTGTAAAACACATATCCATATTCGACATAGATATTAAGTATGGACATGTTGGAATATATAACATCTAAGCTATTTTCATGAGATTCTTGGAACTTGTGTGTTAATGTGCTCACAAACGACTTCGCCCAACTAACTGAAATTTACATTCACTATGACCCAAATCTAAATGATTCCGGTCAAAACTTCCTGCCTAACCCTGGATCTGAGCCGAAGTTTCAAGGAATAAAACTGAATTCATTAAAACTCACTGCTGAGGCCGAAGCTTCCTTAACAACCACTTCTTTCGTAGTTTGACATCCAGCGCCATAAATGTTTTTGCTTTTATTTCATCTTCCAGGAAATCACATGCATCTAATATGAGGTCTTCATCCATGTCCGGTAATGCCTGTATGGCTGTAATTACATTCTCTATTGAAACGGAGTTCGAATTCCCCTCATCCTTCTTCTCCGTTAAAGACGAAACAGCAGTTGCCATCTCTTGGAGAGCACTGGCCATACTGTCATCTTCGCCTCGTGATTTTTTTGAATGTGCAGAATTTAACTGGGTTTCTAATTGACGTTTGTACTTAAGGTTAGACCCAGTTGTCATTGAACCAAGATGTGCTGGCTCCAGCACATCACCAATTTCATCTTCACTTAAAACTGATGCTATGGGAGACAGAGAACCCTTCGCCACTTGCCAAGGCTTTACTTCTTGGACCCCATTTTGTGGTTCCAAACATTGAAGGGAAAAGCAGTCGCTTTGATCAGGATCTGGATCACAGCATATCAAACATAAGTCTTTATAGTATGGCACTGGCCGGGTCATGAATTGCCGTGCACAAGAATGCCCCTGCATGTTATCACATCAAAGCTTTTGAAATCCCATAGAATGACTGTTATAATATTCATCAAGCAAAAGTCTCCACTGCTTCTCAATAGGATTAATAGTTTACCACGCGAATACATAAATAAAATGAAATATATACTTACATATATATATATATATATATATATATATATTACAATTAAATAAAGACAATACCATCTTAACTCTTTACCCTAGCAAAAGAAAACGACAACACGAATTTCAGATGGTGGATATTGTCTGTGCCTAAGTCCTAAGGGTACATGTGATACTGATTCTACGTGCCTTCCAAGCAGATAATGTAAGCTTCTGGTATGATGCAAGATAACTGAACATCTTATGGATAATATGGCCTACACTAGAGGAACTGCTGCAGAAGATATTTGTAACAGGACTGAACTATTTTATGATTATAAGACATGTTTGAGTTTACACATACATAGATACATACCTTGATGTATTCTTGCCATACACTATCATCAGCTGTCACCATTTGACGAGCATCATCCCACGCAAATCCATCCAGTTCAAGAAGATTTCTTATGACATTATATTGCCTTCTTAAAGTTTTATAGCGATTCTTTAGTATGTCCATGTCATAGTTAAAACCAAATTTCGCATTAAATGAAGCAATCATCTCTATCCATGACTGCTTGCGAAATACACCGTCAATCTGGTTCCCTTTCTGCATTTGCTCAAGCATAAGATCAATGAAAAAACGGTCCATTGGTGGCTGCCAATATGTCCTAGTACGACTAGACAGTGAGTTTATTGTTGCATTTGGCACCGCCTCCGGAGTACCCTTCACTTCTTGGGGCACGGAGATACAATCTTCATCAACTGCAGTTACATGAGCAGCCTCCGTAGCTCCCTCAGCGGCACATTCTGGCTCAGTGGCTGATCCTGTTTCCTCCCCAGCCGAGCGTGACGATGTCTCAGGCAAATTATCACCTGGTAACAAATCATAAACGATATATGAAACCTTCCAACAATAAGATACACTAGACTAAAAATTAGTAGGATCAAGGATACAATTATTACCCTTTTTCCCAGCTATCCTATCTCCATATATAACACACAAATCATTATAGTAGGGAATAGTTTTTACTCTGTAAGGACGCACATCAGGGTTTACCTGTAGATTAAAAACCTGTAAGAACCCACAATGAAATAAATCCCTTTTAAGTTATCACATAATTAAGCATTGCAAACCTTGATATATTCTTCCCAGACTTTATTGTCAGCATTCACCATTTGTCGCGTTGCATCCCAGGTAAAACCCTTCTGATTTAAGAGATTCTTAACACTTTTATACAGATTTCTCAGTGTTTTATGACGATTCTTGAGAACATCTTTTTCGTATTCAAACTTGAATTTTTCGTTGAACAGTGAACTCATGTTCTTCCATGCAGTTTTGCTGAACACATGATCATCAAACCTATTACCTTTATGGACCTGTTCCAACATCAGATCAATAAAATAACGGTCCATTTCAGGAGTCCATATCGTCCTTAGGCGATCCAAATTGCCTCGAGCTCGGATACCCATGCTTGAATAATGTAAAAACAAAGACAATATCAGAAACATCAAATATTCAAAAATTGGATATAATGAAACCAAATGCATGAACCATGAAGGAATTGAAACAAGGTTAAAAAAAGGGAGGGATTGATAAACAAATGGGAATTACCCAGAAAAGAAAACAGATTGTTCAACGGAAAGAAGAGGAAAATCAGATTAGTTGAGTAATAAAAAATTATACCTTGCGTTCGAATTGTGGGAAGTGGGGGGGTGGGGGAGGCGGGGTAGATCCTGGGTACTCAGCAAGTTTAGTGATAATTTTTTCCAGGGATAGTGTTGCTATTGCTTCGCGGCAGGAATAAGAAACTAACCTCGACAGTATCAAAGCTTCCTATCCTGATTGGGTTTTCCCAATTCCGGAGTTATCGCAATTTTCAAGGATAAGGTTGTCTAAGATTTTCTTCCTATCCAGTAGTTACAGCCCGGAATTACATATATTCTTCTACATGTTTCGGCCCAAACCAGCCCAAGCGGCTTGGAGCCTGGGAGACAGGGACTTGTTTCTTCTCGAGTTTGTTTAGGGAACCGGCTCATTTCATCTATCATGCGACTGGTTATCATCCTTATTTGGTTCACTTGTTGTCCCTAAGATAAATTGCACGGCAACAACTTTCAGGGATTCAGGTGGGAGTTTTTTTAAATGCCACCGAGAATGAGACGCTTAGCCAGTCTAAACACCTCCTCGGGATCAAGTTTCCTTTATCTATCTAAGTTCCTAACCAAGGCTTTGGGACTAAATTTGCAATATACCTAGGGGTATAACTAATTCGATTGGCTTGTTTACTTAGTAAAAAATAAACTTAATTTTTATGCTCAATTTTAAACTCTATTATTTGTGCTTGAATTCGATTTCAAATTGAGATTTTTCAATGTTAATTAAAAATTAAAATTAAAAATCGATGAAACTCATAAGCTACTCTCGTTGAGCAGTAGGATACTCAAATTTGAATTGTTCAATCTACTCAACCTTGATTCAATAATGACCGAGCCGAACTCAAATAGCTTGCTCGTTTATACCCTAACTATGTCGCCATCTGCTATTCTGCAGTTCAGCTTCACACTGCTTTTCACAACTTGGTAGTTTGGGGAAGAAAAAGATTGTCCAAACACAGGGCAAATGGTAAGCCATCAAAGGCGGCGTTTGAAACTTTTGATCCGAAGACCCCAACGATGTGAGACACTTTAAGCAATACTAAGGTCCCTGAGAAACTACACTGCAAGAAAAGTTGATAAACAGACTGTGGAAGTGCTCATAACTTGGTTGCTGGGATTTGGAACAATAATCACCAGCAATCCAGAACTACAAAACTAAAGATATGTTTACAAAAACCCTTATATGTTACGAGTATTTCCTTTTCTGAAAACTACAGGTATGAGTGTATTTGTGCAGACACCGTACAGATAAATTTCGTCAGTGTTTATCAAAAAAATCATGTGAAGCAGAAAAACCAAGCTGCTTGGCCAGTGATTCACAAGCATACGAAGATCATAGAACTTGTACCAGTTGCATGGCAAAACAATTGAGTAGTGATCTAGATTCCAAAGAGCTGATCGTAGTTTCTTGGACACTGCCTGAAAATATGGCAAAACAGTTGCCTTGTTCCCATCATTTCTCAGACACTGCAATTTCAGTAAACGCAATCTAGTTGCAAAAGTTGACCTTTTTCCTCACTCAAACCACAAGCATTCTGTTCACCTGTGCTCACTGTTGCTTAATGAGGGAACTTATGGAATCATAATAAGAACAACAAGGCTGAAAGCAAGCTGTTCCTTAGTAGAGTTTTAAGCAAACTATCTTGTCTGTCACCAAATATCACTCCAACTGAGCCTTCAGATTTACCCAACTACTCAAAAGGTCAGTTATAGAAAGTTAAGGTACCTTCATTATCTCCGATGTGAGTGATGTGAGAGAAAAAACTGGAAATCGGGAAGATGGACTTGTAAACGATGCAACCAATTGTCAGCGGCTTGTAATAGAGAGCTTGCTTGCTGCCATTCTTGGGAACCATTGGGAGCCAAAATAGAACCTCTCAACTTATAGGAAGCAAGGCCAAAAACAGGTAGAGAAATCTTTGAAGATGCATCAACACTACAGACTTTCCTATCAATAGAAGCAAGATACTGCAGCTGACTCTCATCTGTACCAGCCATAAAATAAATGACTAGTTAACAAGCATATAATATAGCCAGGCAACATAGGTTTATGGCTTTATGCCAGATGACTGTAAATGAGAGAAAGGGATATACTTCGAGAATTTGTTGACAAAGAATGGAAGGTCAAGAAAGATGCATCCAGATTTTGTAGCGTTGGACCCATAGGTATTCTGTATATTGGGTACCTAGACCAAAAAATAACATAAGCAAACACACATGGCACAATAAGTTCAAAGAAAGAAAGTATAAGATGTCCTACCATGCCACTGAAATCCAACTTGCCGGCAATAGATCACAGCTCCTGTACATCCTGATCTCTGGAAATTGAGATGCAAGACTTGAAACCTGTTGGGTCAGAAAAAGGTGCCACAACCATCCCAAGTCAGGACAAAGAAACCTTCGAAAGAATGAATTTAACATCCCAAATCACCACGAACATGAACTTGCCTTGTCATATAAAGGTTTCCGATGATGTGGTTGTTCTTGTTCCAAGTACTCAAAAACCAGCAGCCCAAGCGACTTGCGAACCTCCACTTCCTCACTAGATGATCTCGTAGGAGGGCTATTGATCCTCTGGGAGTTGTGCTGCCCCCATGCTCCATCAACACCACTTTTCACACTCCTGCCTGTTTGACAGTCACTATTTTGAGCACTACTAGTTTCCCTCAAATGCTCGGCATCACTAGCCCCACTAGTCCTCCTGATAGTTCAACACATTGGCAGATTTGCGGAATTAACAATAAGAAGCAACTCAAAAGCTCCACAGTTTGTACATACATATTATCTAATGCCATGCAAACAGCTCTTAGTTGCAAACTGCTCAGCCAGTGCCCAGAATAAGATTCAACAAACCCAGTATTCCTTATTCACAGAATTATTGCCTGGAAGCAGCTGGATATTAATCACCTTATTGCACAAAGCAATGGTAATGTCTACTATACTGTCGTAGATACACTTCTGTCAAACAATAATGTCATAATGGAAGGATGAGAGCAAAGCAAGCTTGCGGCCTTTGAGCAGATGCATCATAAATAAAGAGGTTACAACCAAGAAACCATTATTTCAAGTGAATTTCTGGGTTTATAAAGTATAAGCTTTCGGGATTCACAAGAAATTAAGTACAGGAAGCATATTCCATTGTCAACAGCATGGCGACTAGAGAACATGTCAAATCAACATTAAGAATCAGAAAGCCTGGAATATTTTAAAATATATATAGGCTTCAAAACAAATAGATGCATCTAATTTAGGAAAGCCATTCAATAATTGATTGAAACCATCAGGTCCTTTAAAGAGATTGTTCAAGGTTTCTTGTTGCCATACATGAAGCAATTTATAAGCATCAAGAATTTTATCCGCTGCTATGTGGTTAAAAGGGCACACTGAGAATAACATCCAATCCAACTCTATCATATTTGTGAAGGACTTTATGAGTTGAGAAGAGTTTTCAATTTAGGGAGATATGGTGGTAAGAAGCTCACCTCAGCCTCTCTGGATCTACATACAATTGTATGCCTGACAAGGAAGGAACGTAGTATTGCTTAACAGGATCACTCACATTCAACAATAGCGGCACTCCAACACCATATACACT
Organism: Adansonia grandidieri; assembly: GCA_038382065.1. Classification (NCBI taxonomy): domain Eukaryota; kingdom Viridiplantae; phylum Streptophyta; class Magnoliopsida; order Malvales; family Malvaceae; genus Adansonia; species Adansonia grandidieri. The sequence continues at coordinate 9,184,265 of JBBYHK010000020.1, read as the reverse complement.
CCACTCGCTAAAACATTCCCATAGGTCACCGAGACAATAATACGGGTATGCTTCCACTTCAAGATTTCCCAATCCCCTCATTTTTGCCTAACAAACCAAAACCAAAAAAAAAAAAAAAAAAAAAAAAACAAATGAATGCCATGATGTCAAAAACTACTCCGTAATTCCAGCAGATTGCTGAGAGAGTCCTATTATAAGGAATTTTCTTTCAAAATATCATATCATTTAAATGTGGCTTGAAACAAATAAGAAACCCCAATTAAAATATTCTACTTTTGATAATTTAAAGAAGCATAAATAGATGAAAAAAATGCTTCTTTTATTTCCATTAACAAAGAATCTGCAATATTGTCCGAAAAGATATAAATCTAAATCTTCTTATCACCTTAGGACGTCAAGAATGCGAGTCATGGTAAAACATCACACAGTCAATGAGCAATAATAAAACCAGTTCTTTACAATGTAGATTCTGTAACAAACTGAACATTACTTTTAATTTATCTCAGCTAAATCTCATATTGCCCCCAAATATAAACAGTACTAATTAGCTCTAAAAGACTTTGGCTTTTTTTCTTTCTTTTCTCAGCGACCAAACAGATAAAAAATACTAAAAATGTAATTCTCAAAAGTAATATTTAATTACAAAGAAAGTAAAAGAATAACTCCTTCTGGCGATACCTCAGGGAAACACTGAGCCGGAACAAAAGGGGTGATCGATTCCATGAGCCGATCCAAATTGGTCAAATTAGCAATCTTCGGCGACGATGGCGAAGCGGAGCAGAACGAGTTAGTCCTCGACAATGTAGACTCATCCGAATCCGTCCGAGCCTCAGCCACTGAATCGACCGAGTTAACTCGAATCTCCTTTTTTAACTGTCTCCGTAGCTCTTTTTGCAACGGTCTATGCAGCTGCTGTTTCTGCAATTGCTGCTCTTGTAATAACTGCTGGTGCGTCCTCACCGCCGGCGGGTTGTAGAATCGGTCCCCCGCGTGAGTTCGGGTAACCGTGAACCCGCCGGAGTTTGACATTCAAGTGCAATCTTTATTTTTTAAAAAATATATAAAAATTACTAAAAAAAAAAAAAGGATTGCAGCTTTTGCTGGATTAAATGAAATTGATGGGATAGAAAGAAGATTAAAGGGTTTTGGGGGGGTTTTATTTTGTAAAATTTAAAAAGTACGAAATTGAAAGGGAAAGGCCATGAATGTCTCTGCCTGCATTGTTTTTCTGGTCGTTTTTCTATTGGTCAAAGGATTTTTTTTTTTTTTTTTCCTTAGCTTCCTTTCTTTTTTCCTTTCTTTCTATAGATTTGAAGAAAACTGAAGAGACCTTTTCGTTCTGAATTCTTCCCTTCCGATTTTCCAACTACCCGTGCGCCGTGCGATTTCAACTAATGCAGTAGCAGTACAGACAGCACTAACATTATCAAAATGACGATACTGACCTCTTTGCTTTTGCTTGGATTGGCTTAGACACGTTCACCCTGGTTTCCCCTTTTTTGAATATTAATAATTTTAAGCTGCGGACCGACTGAGTTATTTTTTTCTGCCGCTAAAATAATCTTAATGTGGTCGCGCTTTCTTTTCACTTAATACAAATTGAATAATAATAATAATAATAGTAATAAACCATGAAGTAAGCAAGATAAAGATGTTTTAGATGTTTAAATAATTATACGTGATCACAAAAAACGTGTTTTTTTATAGATAAACATAAATGAATTGTAAACACATGTTGCTTTTTATTTTAAAATATATATTAAATATTTTATAAAAAAAAACCCTCTTTGCCTCAAAAATATTGTAAAGGTATTTTTCATTTTAATTAAGATAAAATTGGTTAATGAAAAGGTTGAAGTTTCATTATTAATGAAATGCGTAATTATATTTAATAAAAATCTTAAAGACAATCCAAATTGACAATGGGTACATATATCGTATGGTATGATCGTCTTCCCATGTCAATATTAGGTATTATTTTTTTCTTTTGATTTGCTTTGATTGTGATAACTTTAATCCTTTGACTATTATATGATTAATTAATATTAAGATTTCGTACAATCAAGCAAATTTTGCAATAATTGAACGTATTCCCCGGTAGCAATAAATTAAGAAACGAATCGCCTCATGCAGCGAGTCCTTTTTTTTATTATTATTTTTCGTTTGGTGGAAATGCTCATCGATTTAGGTTTCAGTAGAAATTGCGAATTCAAAGTTTTTTTTTTTTTTTTTTGCCAAATTTCTTACCTTTGATTGTATTGTCCATTGCATCAAATTGTTTGTGATTTAACTAATGTGAATATTGAAAAAGTCAGATTTATTTGGTAAGAATTCGGTTAAAGCAGAAAAACTATAAGGGTTTTTTTTATTGAACATTTTGTTTTAACCATCAAATATCAATCAACTGGCCATCCAACTCTTACATTTTATTTATTAATTCAAGGCCCAAGTTGTTCTCTTTTTGTTTGTTTTTTTTTTTTTTTTTTTCTATCTACCCGAATTTATACCAAGAATTGCAGGATTAGGAAATGCTGGCCCCTAGGTCAAATGGATGATATCATAGTTTAAAAACTAAAGAGAAGTGTTGTTTTTCAAGGGAATACAAAAGCAAAAGTCGCATCTGGTAGAATTATTAAAAAGAAAAAAAATTAAAATTTTTATTTTTATATAAAAAAAAATACTATGACTAACTTATGCCTTCACAGCTACATAATGTAGTAGTATGAGTTAGCACTAGTACGTGAATGATTGAATTGACTAAAATAGATTAGTTTAATTAATTTTGATAAAATTTAATTAAATAAATTGAGTTAAATAGATTTATTAGATTAATTTAAAATTTTTTATTTTAAAATCAAATCGATGGAATAGATTAATATTTAATTAAAAATAAATAAAATATATTTTTATTTATATTAACATATCTAACTAATTTTTGTATTCTCTAATTTCCTAAATTTAGAATAAAATTTAAGTTAATATAAAATTTAGAATAAAATTTATACTAAGTTTATTTTAATTTTATTATTTTAATTTTTTATATAAAATTTTAAACTTAATTTATTTATTTATATTTTAAAATTTTAAAATGAAATAAATCAAATCAGTACAATCCCCAATAGTAAACCACATGTTTGAGAATAATCCACCACACTCAAACGGTGCGAGACAGAAAAATCTGACATGGTGGCACTTAAAGACGACAGCTGACTTGAAAGGCAACACAAATGCTCAATTTGCAAGTTGCAACCTCTAATTACGTTTTTAAGGTAAAATGGACTGACCCAATTTTAGCATATACAACAATTTGTGGGAAAAAATAACAGAAAAAATATTTAATCCGTACATGGATTTTTTGGTTCAATGTACCTGGACATCAATGATTTTTTCCAGTATCGTGATTTGACAAACTAAAGCTTGTTTTGGATTACAGTTACCTTCTTCGGAGGCAATTGACATCCTCAAAACGATTAGATGTTTCCCTTGTCCAACTTGAACAACAGTTTTCCACACCTTACGTGTCACGTGATAGCAAGGTTTTCTAATTAAAAATAATGAAATTACTTTTTAGTACTCCGACCCTGAAGTTGGTGGCTTATTAGCTTGCACCCACTAGGATGACTAGGAGCAATTTCAATTCGAATCAAGTTGATCGATCAAAATTGATTGAATTTGTTTAAGTCAACGTGATTTGGTCAAAATTCAATATCAATCAAGTCGGCTTGAGCTCAATGTCCAAAGTTAATAACCGAATCAATTGATATTTTTTATGACAAATTTTAAGTATATTATATGTGATATAAATGCATAATAATAATAATAATTTTTATTTTTAAGAATAAAAAAATGAAAATTTTGGTCCAAATACTTTTATGTATACTTTTAAACTTAGAAAAAATATATTTTTATAAAATTTTATAAGTGTTTTTGAATGTAATATAATATATAAATAATTATTTATATTTTTATTTAGTTAAAAATATTATTTGAGTTCGAGTTTGGTTAAATGAAAATTTTTAAAATTTATTATTCAAATTTGATGACAAAAAATAGTAAAAAATTTTAAAATCAACTAATGTCATTAATTCGATTTTTATTCTTAAATATTAATAAGATTAGATATACTAGTTTCGTTATTTAAAAAGAAATTCAACCCAGTTAAATCAACTTTTTTAAATGCCAAAATTCACCCTAGCCGGGGTTGGGTGCGGACCGTGCGGTATCCATTAGGTCAATGACAATAGTCTATAGGCCCAGAGTGCTTTGGCCCATTTGCTAAAATTGTAAATTCGAGGCGGCTTCGTGCAAAAACTTGCCTTTTTATTTTATTATTATTTGACTCAGAATAGGAGGTCTTTTAACTCAATTGGGTCCCATGTGAGGCTGAATCGTCCGGCTGAGAACTTAGAGGCTGATGATAGCCAAACAGGAGCCTCACGTTTTAAAAATCGAAACCAAGACTCTCTCTCTCTCTCTCTCTCTCTCTCTCTACCCAAATCTCATGGCGATTTCTCGATCTTATCGTACAACGGCCACCCTCTGGAGCCCATCTCCCTGATTATTGCGCCTCCCCGGAAATAAAAAAGGATTCGACGAAGTTCGAACCCTAACTCGGGGCGATTCGACTCGGCTATTCTCAAGCTGACGCAACTCACACCAACGTGCCATATCCTCTGGCAATGCGACTCTGGTTGTCGTCGATATCCCTCTCGAGAGAGGACTCCTTTCGTTTGGCTAAAAACCTTCGCCTGTTTTCAGATTTATTTAAAAAGTTAAAGAAATGACTAACGATTCCCATGCCCCTAATTCCAGGGGTGTCCTTTGCAATGCTGGTGCCGGCGCTGCTGCCGGTACATCGATTATTTCCTTCCTTTTCCCCTAAGCCGTTATCTCAATAACTTAATTTTGAAGCTTTTGTTTTTGCTTTTTTGCACGCGCAGGTATTATTGCTGCAACATTCGTGTGTCCTTTAGATGTTATAAAGACCAGATTACAGGTTCATGGGCTGCCAAAGCTCGGTAACGCAACCATTAGACGTATGTAATACTGATTTACTTTCATTTGATTTGGAAAGGAAAAAAGAAAAAAAAAAAAAGGAATACAAGAATTTTTGAAGTTTCTAACTTTTTTGTTTATTTATTTGAGCAGATAGTCTTATAGTTGGTAGCTTGGAACAAATATTTCAGAAGGAAGGCTTGCGTGGCATGTACCGTGGGCTTGCTCCCACTGTACTCGCTTTACTTCCTAATTGGGCTGTAAGTTTTCTATTCCCTGTTTCTATTTTAAGCTGTTCCAATCCTGTTTATAAAGTCTTAAAGAAAGAGTTCATTGATGTTGTTATGAGATGGAAAAAAGATAACTTTTGTTAACTCAATAGTTAGTAAAGAATGAAGTGGATTACTTTTCGGTTTTTGTTGATCCTAAGGTTTATATACCGGTAACTAAACCTTGAATGTAAGAAATAGATATGTATTTTGAGGCTTTGTTGCATGATCACTTACTTGATCAGTTGATTATTTAAATTGAAGAAACCATCCATTTACATGTTTGAGTTATTACAAGATGAGAATTTCTTTGTTCTGATTCTTTTCTTGCCCCCACTTCCAAACTTGATCTGAAGACGAAGGTTTCTAAGCTTCTCTGCTGTTTCCTGTCCTAAATTTGCCAATCTCATTTAAAACTCGGGTAAAGTCACATTTTGTATATGCTCACAGAAATAAGCTGCACCTTTCCCACACGGCGGGTTCACTTATGCAATTATGCTCTAGGCTAAGTTAGACTAAGAAAAGCAAGGATTTTATTTTTTTGGTAGTTCCTGTTTAAGTTTTCTTTGTTTGTCACCTTCCCCTTTATTATAGTGTATATGCCAGGTTTAACTTAATGCATGAAGATAGCCTTACAGAGTGAATGTAAATTCAGGGCAGAAATTCTCATATCCAACACGTTGAAACCATCAATGCTTTTTATTATTATGTTTTATAACTCTGGTTAGCATAAAATTTACGGTGCTTCTTTGCATACTTTAAGCAAATTATTAAACAAGCAGTGGTATATAGTAGTTGTTTTGTTTGATTCAGTAATTGTGCTAAATTGAATCTGGAGGAGCTAAATTTTATTTGCTATTGAATAGTTTGATATCCATTCTCAAGGTTGAGCTAAATATGAAAAAACATGGATTCCTTCTCCATGCATAATCTTGATTTGACATGCAACACGATAATTAATGCAGACGTGTTAATTCTTGCTGTTTCCTATCCCAACTTTGCATGACACAGTTTTGGAGAACTTTAGATTCGATTTTTGAGGATTTTATGGTTCAAGTAATTCAAACAGGAACCTAGCTACTAGTTTGTTTAGATTTCCATGGATGCTTTTGTCATTCTGTATCAAAGTATTCCCCTTAATACAGATGTATAATACATGCCTCAGTTGTTGAGTTTAGGTCTTTGTTATTCCTTTTCTCTTACTTGCTCTCTTTTTGATGCTTGCTTGAATTGATGTTTGCAGGTATATTTTACAATGTATGAGCAGCTCAAAGACTTTCTATGTTCTAACGGTCAGCTCCTAGATTCTCATTTCAATCTTAATTTAGACCATTTTTTCTTCCTCTAGCTTTTCTATATGTATCATCTTGGACATTATTTTTTAATTTGTGACTTATTTCTCTTTTTGGGTGCCATCTGTAGATGAGACTCATCATCTCTCAGTAGGTGCTAACATGCTAGCTGCATCTGGTGCTGGATTTGCAACAACCTTTTTCACAAATCCTCTCTGGGTTGTGAAGACAAGATTTCAAGTGCGTCTCTCAAGTTTGTACTTTATTATTTTTCTATGTACTGACATACGATGAAAGTAATGAAAATTCTAGATAGGATGACATGCTTGTATATTAACTTTCTAAGTTGTATTGTCTGTTATTTCATTCCAGTTATAGTTTGTTACAGGATATAGAAACTTTCATCTCTATTGTCTCTTTTGGTGCTTTTGATAAGTACTTCTGTCTGTACTGCCCACCAACCCTTAAAAATGTCAAGGAACTGGGAAGCCCATACCAGAGTCAAGTAATAACCCTTTAGGAGGAGCAGAAACAAAATGTTTAAAAAATATATATATATCGGAGAGGACAGATGCTTTAGTCACACAGAAGAAAGTGACTACCTGCGTCAAGTAGATGGACGACTGATTAGTGTTATTTAGGCTGTTTGGTTTGCCTTTATAGGTGACAGGCTGTTTTTTGGTGATATTTTTTGTATTTGTAACTAGGTATACGTGATTTGATTTTTTTTTTTTTTTTAACTCTATTATGCTGCTAAGATAATAGATTTAGAATGTTATGCATTGATACCTGTCCCTTTTTTCTTTTTCCACTGATAGACTCAAGGAATGAAAGCAGGAGTGGTTCCTTACAGGAGTACGCTTTCTGCTTTGAGGAGAATAGCTCACGAGGAGGGTATTCGGGGTCTATACAGGTTTTGTAGCGCCATTCAATGAGAATTGATAAATTCTTCTGTTTTCTAGCAAAGTTGTTTTTACCAGAACTCAATGTCTGATTTTTGCATGATGAACAGTGGTCTCGTCCCTGCGTTAGCTGGCATTAGTCATGTTGCCATTCAGTTTCCAACATACGAGAAGATCAAATTCTATTTAGCTGATCAAGGTTAGTAATCTACATGTTTTAACTATTACTTACTCATTGAAAATATTTTAACTTAATGGTGCTTTAACAGATAACACTCCAGTGGATAAACTCTGTGCACGTGATGTTGCTGTTGCCTCATCAGTTTCCAAAATATTTGCTTCCACATTAACTTACCCGCATGAGGTATGATGAATGAATGTTTACAACTCATCTTGGTAAAGTAAGAAACACTAATTTATGATGAATAAGGTTGCATTGCACTTTCAATGCAAAAGATGGGGGACGTGGGCATTATCTTCTGGTTGCCATGGCTATGTCTCCCCCCCCCACCCCAAAAGCCATAACCTATGTATAAGAGCTGCATTTATCTATGTTTCTTTATCACCAGCGTCTGTTTAGTCATGTAAGCTGATGAAACTAACAATATGTCATTTACAAATTGCACGATATAGGTGGTACGCTCAAGGCTTCAGGAACAAGGACATCACTCTGAGAAACGCTATTCTGGTGTGGTTGATTGCATCAGGAAAGTATTTCAGCAAGAAGGCCTGCCTGGATTCTACCGTGGGTGCGCAACAAATCTTATCAGGACCACACCTGCGGCTGTTATCACATTCACCAGCTTTGAGATGATTCATCGATTTCTTGTCAATCTTTTCCCTTCTGATCCACAGCCTCACACATTATGAGGTGCATCATGCTCAGACAAGGACATAGGCACCTTCACCTGGCATATGACCTGGCAGAGATACATCCTCTTGGTATTGATACATTTTCACATTGGTATTGATACATTTTCACAGTTTGTATTTTTCTGGTAGCTTTTTAGCAATATTCATTCTATCTTTATCTCCTCATCTTACACCTGTGAGATCAAAGCTTCTGAGGAAGGTGTGGACATGTTGTACTGATGATGATAATGATGAAAATGGTACACTGTGAGCTTAAATTAATGCATTCATATAGGTGGAGAAGTACAATTATTTATCTTTGTTTACCATGCACTACTTGGCTTGCTGGTTATCTCCATTTTTTTTTCATTTTGTTGTCAACTTTTAATGTAAATAAGGTTTTTAAAATTGAACATGGATGCGCGATGCAAAGGTAACTTGGGTTGGCTTGATTTGAGGTGAACTTCATCTCCCATTTTTTCCCCCGACTAGGATTACACTGTAATATTGCCTAAGGTTTGAGCTGTATTTTGAAGAAACTGGAGTTTGCTTGTTTGGTTTAGGAAAGGGTATTGCATCCTGGATGCTGAATTGCCAATTGTTTATCATATGGTTGCCTTCTCCAAGTCAAATAGTTCCCCAGAGTTCAGCCATTGTCTTTATCAAACACGGTGAACATTTGGGCCTGGCTTGTATTATGATCTGAGATTCGTTTAGTGTATCCTAAGACCTTGGTTAAGTGCTGGTTTGGGCAACTACTCCAAGCATAAAGGGTAACCATTTTTTTATAAATTGGAATGGCATGGACGCACCTCATCGTGTTCCCTTCCAATTGTTTTTAGGTGGAACTCCAGTCCAATTATGTAACCTTTGGGCTTTTGTTTTGGAGTTGAAGCTAAACTACCCATGGTCCCAAACTTCCTTCTCAACTCACTCCCAGGAACTGTAGCTATAAAGCATTCAAACACTTTTGATTTCATAGCAAGTATTAAGGAATTCTCTAGGGGGATTCCAAATTTGCAAAGATTTGATTTGTTGGGAGACGGATTTTCTGATGTACTGTTACGAAACAACAATGGAGCTAAACTGCTTTGGTCCACCGTCCTACCCCCAAAAAATAAGTATTACAGAAATGCATGGCTTTAAATGCCAAGTATCGATTGTTTTTTGGTTTTTAACAAAAGCGAAGATTCTAGACACCTGGTTCCCACTTCATCAGTCATGATCTAATTCTTATTTATCCAATTCTTAATGCAAATGCAATCAAGTTTCGAAGATGGATTACCCATTTCGTCAGCTTGGTTTTTTCATGTGTTGAGATCGAGTTCCGGACGAGCCTACCACCCAACCGTGCTTGGATCGTGCCTATGTTAACCTCCCCAACTTCAACTTTAATTTAAATACAAACAGCCTTGATCTAAATTTTGTCTAATCACTCAAAAAGTAGGATATATATTGTTTACTGATGTCCGATAGATACTTATCCATATCCAGCAAATTTATTCAGTTTAAAATGGATAAGTTAGATGTTGTAGAATGGATCATATGCTCTTAAAATATGCCCCACCCGACTATGAATATGCTTGATTAGAGAAAGAAATCCTCTTACATCACCATCTTAATGCCAGTTACAAGTGTAGTAATAAAGGAGAAAGTGGCCATAATTTGACAACTCATTAACCTTATAAAAAGGGTATCCCAAGAGCTTCATCGTCTCATAGGAAGACTAGACAATTTGGAGCCCCCTAATTAGTGCCTTTCTTAACATGCATGCTTTTATTCTTTAAGGGCATTCTTCCTTATTTTTGGGACAATCATGTTATGAAAGGAACCAAGATTCAAGACAGTTCAATTTTATATGTTGGGTATGATTACCAGTTCATAACATCACTTTAACACATGGGGTATGTTGTTTCCTTTTTGACATTTGTGCTGAAAATATCAGCAGAAAAAAAAAAAATGTCGCAGCAAGTACCACTAACCACAGTATAATTAAGGACATGGCCGTGAATGGATGTAAGAAAAATGGAATCTGAGGACAAAAGAACTGCCCTTTCACCTTTCATCATATTCTATTCTATCAAAGGTATCAGGGCCATTAAAAAAGACATAGAAGAGCGAAATGCTTTCATGATTTTTTTTTTTCAGACTGCCAGCTGCCCCACCCACAACAAATGTATATATATATATATATATATATATATATATATATTTTAAAAAAGGGACAACCGATGAATATGATGATCTTTCTTCTATCTATTTTTATTTTTTTTATAATTTTCATTAATTTTTTTCCGATTGATTATGGTTATTAAACCAAACATGTTAACAACATTTTAGCGGATTCGATATTTTTATCTAAATTCTCATAAAAATTAAATAAATTTTCAGATTTGGATGATTAACTTAGCCCTTGAAGAGTTACCCAAAAAATACTACCACCTACCGGCAAGTTTTGGCCTGTTAACAAACTGCCCTTTTCTTAAAACTGAAGTCTTGTTTTCAATTTCACCCAACTGACAAATATTTAGGTTTGCTCTGGAGTTTAACTGTTATGTTTTTGTGTAGGGTTAGAAATTGGGGCTGGCGTTTTGCTTTCCAGATGGGATTCGGATCCCAATATTTCCCTTCAAAAGACTCTTTACTGTTCTGGCCACCCAACAACCATAATTCCCATGATGATGGCTACTTTTAACTTTTCCAATATAACATTAACATGGGGACTATTTATTCGTTTACTGGATTCACATAATGTGATAATGGGAAGTACAACTGTGATAAATTCGGATATATATATTTTTTAATAATTTAGAATATAATTTATTTAAATTAAATTAAAAAATATTTTTTTTATATTTTTTAAATAATAAAACGAATTTTTAAATCTAATTTGATCGAAATTCAATTAAATCCGAACTCATATCCGGCCCATATAAACTTGTCTGATGGGAAATACCCTAAGGTTCACTCCTCAAAAGTAACTGTTATTATTAGAGCTGTAAGAGGCTGTTCCATGGTTATTTGGACAATGGATGGAGAGACGACCCTAGAAGGAATAATTCCATTTTTTTTTTTTTTTTTGCAGCGGCAGATGATTAAAAAAAAAAAAAGAAATATTTTTTAAGTTGGTAATGCTCGTACCAATTATTAATTTAATTATTTTAAAAATAATAAAAATTATTTTCATTGAATAATAATCTAAGTCGAATTAAATCCAAGTAAATTAACAAAATCTTTATTAAGAACTTAATCCATATGGGTCGAATAAATAATTTAATCTCGGATAACTTTAAAGGTGATGCATTTGGATTCATTATATGATGTGGCTTCTCATCTTCATATTCTTGCCCCACAAAGTGATGCCCACCTTAAAGTTCTAATCCATGATTATGATCATGGTTTTAGTTATCATCGTAGTTGGGGGTTCACTTAACCTGTGAATTTGAAAGTGTTAAGAGGAGAAAAAGGCACTTAACCTTTCAAAAATTAACTGTAAAGATGATAATCAGTTTGATTTCTTACTCAAATTAGCATTTAATCGTGGTTTAACCATCAAATTATAACCCTTTTTTTAATCATTTGTTTTGCATTAATTAGAACAATGCTTTGCTTTGGGATTTGCATAATGTCAATGGGCTCTGATTCCCTGAGAAGAAGCAGTATGCCATTGCTGTCGATATTTCTTTTTTTATTATTTCATATCTTCAAATATTTAATTGTCCATAATTAATTAATAAGTTCATGTCTTATCAAAATATTAAATCATTATTTAAAAAAATATTTTAAAATTTAATGTTTTATCTTTATTAAATTAGAAAATTAATGTATTAATCACATTTAACACTAATTAAGGTGGAATATTTAATAGACAAATGTAATTAATGTATTGCATTTTTTTTAAAATATAGTGAAAGTAATTTATTAAATGAAAAAAAAATTCCTAACCAAATAAATAAATAAAAAGAGATTTTAACCAACGACAAGTAGTATTGTTTAAGGTGATATATATGCATATACAGATACGAATAATTAATATATTATTTTTTTTTACTCAATAAAATTCATATATTAAATATATTTTTTAAATGGTAATTAAATAATTTTAATTAATCTAATAAATAATTCTTAACCGATGTGTACAAGTACCTATTAAGTAGACTAACTTTTTTCGTAAACATCATCTTAATTAACATTATTAGACACCAAATAACCTTTTCGTTCCTCCTTGTAGTGGATGCACATTAATGGTTCTTTTTTTTTTTTTTTTTTGCAGGGATTGAAAACAGTATCAGATAGTTGAATCATGAGAAATTTGCTTAAATTTTGAGCAATTCCAGCTTGAATATTTCCTTTTTGGCTGAAAATGAAAACTTGGGAGTCCCCTTTTGACATTATTCTGGACTGTTGCTTGATTATTCTGGCATAAGAATTTTTTTTTTTTTATTTTACCATTTCTAATTAGTGCTTGTAATTATGCCTTAATTGCTTAGCAATAAGCTATTATGGTAATTCCGTCCCCTTGGCCTGCTATCTCCTGAGGGGCTTATGCCAACCAACAAATAACTAAATCAAAACCAACATATTTTTTTTTTCAAAAGCAAACAAAATCCATGTCTCGTTAAATGTAGATATGTTTTAATTACACGTTGTAGTTGTTGTTCTTACTTGTTTATTGTTTAATAATATTTCTAAAACTTCTTCTAACAAGAAAGATTGACAACAATATATTGTTGATTAAAATGAAATACGATAAATTTAAGCCGTCCGGTCCTTGGCATACACGTTCGGCAGTCGCATGAGTTTAACTTATGATCGAGCCGTCCGAGCCAATATACTGATTTGCACGCGCTAAAAAGAGGTCAGTGGACGACTCGATTAAGCCGAGAAAAGCGAAAGCGTGAAGCTTTTAACATTTGGCAAGAGAATAAAAGCAAAATTAACAACTGATAAGTTTGTTCGAAACTGTCATCCGCAGCATGCCACGTTGCTCCCGTATGCTAGACGGCGACGTTTGATTCGTCTGTCTTGAATCAGTGATAAGATCGCTCGTCGATTAAGCTGGACCCGATCCTTCAAAATAATAAAATAGTAAACGCCGGCCGAATGCCCGTGAAGTGGGACCCAATAAGGCCGCGCCTAGGTGGGCCTCAATCGTATCCAGACCTGTTCGCTTTGGTACCAAACCAAGGATTTGAATTTTTTGACCGTTGAATTCTGAGGCTAAAATGTATTTTATATGGCCCCCTTCTCTTTTGTTTATTCTCCGTCTGTATACCGAAGAAAATATCTGCTCAATTTAATGGATTTTTTATTTTCTTTTGAAATAGTTCAATTTTCAAACATTGTGGCAATTTTTTAGGTGACATGGCCAAAGCCTTCTTCATTTTTCATTTTTTTTATGTTTAATAACTCTTATGCCTTCAAGGAATATAATGCATATTTTTATTAGCTACCATGAATTTATTACTTTTCGAATAAGATATAAATTGCTTTATAAATCCACTAGACTGATATCTATAAATTTTTTTATTTATAATTTTAAGAAAACTTTTGTATTTAATACATTACTTCAAATGAATTTTTATTTTAAAAAAATATTAATTAGAATTTTTTTAATTTATATTACCTTGACTTAGTTGTAGACCGTTTTAACATAGAAGAAAGTAAAAGAAAAAAATAGAACACGATAATTAAATATTAGTTTTATGTGGATATTAACCTAATATATATTATATATTTGAACTAGCATTATGTTTTTGCTAAAATCTATTTAAATGCATGTGGGTGTGGGGTTTAGGACTACTCTTCTAAATCATTCCTTCAAGAGGTTGCTGTCTTTCCAATGATAACAAAAAGGACTTTGAAAAATTTTAATAATGCTAAATCAGCATACACATGAAGTAATCCAACAAATTAACGTGGCAAAATCATTTGAAATTCCAACCATATTATTTAACCTCATTATTATTCAATTTAAAAAGGAAAAAAAAAAAGATAACACAGCCAAATCCAAGAGGAAGGGATAAATAAGTTTCCACTTTTGCTTTACTTAGGCCTCAAGATCGTACATAGTCGCATTTGGTTAATGCTTTCCTAAGATTGACACAAAAAAAAGTTATATTTTATTTGGTAATTGTTTTCAACAACCATTTCCATTACCGAAAGCTGCATGTTGCCTGCCACCAATCGGGAATGGGTCATTTTTTCACGTTTAAGTATTGGATTTGGTAGAAAAATTCGAACTTTTTAACTAGCACAAGAGACATTTTTTTTGCCCATATAGTTCGTATGCAAAAGAAAATATGTGTGGCAAAGTGCTAGTTAATTATTTTCGTGACTTTTAATCTCAAGTTCTCAACCAAGGTGCCTCGAGTCTCTGGTCTCCGAACTTCGGCTTCCAGCTTCCGGCCGTGGTTAAAGTTAATGGTTCATAAGTTTAAAAAGAATTCCCATAATAATAATAAGAAGAAAAAAAAAAAGAAGTACCAGTAGTCATTTTGAGATTGAGTATTATCAATAAGATCTTACGAATTCTAATCTTGTATGTAAGATTCTTATGAGATATTTTGATGAATTGAGCAATTTAATTATTAATTCAGATTTTCATTAAAAAAATTATCATTGTTTCAAAGCTTTGGCAGTTGTCGTCATATTCCCAATGATACCAAACTTATGAATTTTTAGCTTGAGGTTAAAAAAATATATATAAATATTAAAATTCTAATGAATCTTAATCTGATAGATGTCATCTTTAAATCAAGAATTCAATACTAAACTTAGGTTCATGTACCTAGAGTCCTAAACAGCAAACACAAGTTAGTGTCCTTCAAAACAATATTGTGACTAAATTCGGGAGCAAGCTAGGTGGTTAGTCGATTTTGTTGACAACATTTTGATCGGATTTGCGACAAAGACTCGATTTTTGTGAATTTGTCAGTATGAAAGATCCCAAGATGCGTAAGATAACGTTTTGGTTTGAACTATTTTTAATTTCAAAGAGAGAGAGAGAGAGAGAGAGAGAGAGAGAGATTAGAGAGGACCCACTATTTCACCCAGACATTATTTTGAACTTTTGCCTAAATAATAAATGAAAGAAAGTGAGATAATGTTACAAGTTGAACATTTTGTGAAACCGACAAAACCACCAATATCCACCCAAAATTTTGAATGTTCAAATGTTTTGTCCAAATCTGGCTTGGAGGGATTTTTCTTTAAGACCTATGCATGTTATTGAATGATAAAGAAAAAAAAAAAAGAAGCTAGAAAAATATGGGAAGATTCAGTCAACAATATGGGCTAAAATGCTGAAGTACGTAGCATATATCGATCAAACATGATATATTTCCATCTATATGTCCAGCATGTAAAAGAATATAACCTATGTTACTTGATTCATTAATAAATATTAAATATGACTATATATTTGATATATAATTTTTAATTTTTATCTATATTTATAGGACACAAATATTTAAAAAAAATAATATAATTGAATTTTGAACAAGAAAATGATGAAACGGTGGCTATGAACTTCTATGGTAGATTATATTTATATATATAGGAAGTTTGCCTTTTGCATTTGCATTTGCATTTGCATAGGATCTAAAGGGATTTATAAGTAACATCTATCTAATCAATTATGATCACTTTTTAGAGGATGCCATTTCCTTTCCTTATAAATGCTAGTGGTAATTAAATGGAGATTTTAACTTGTATTACACAATGGATGGCAAAAAAGGCACAAAAAAAGTCACAATATTGTAATTTAGATATTGAAATTTATTTAAATGGAAAACCTTAACTATATAAATTTCTATATATTTTCTTAAAAAATCAAATGGGCTTTGGGTCACTTTATTTTAGTGAATGTTAATTTCAAAATAATAACTCTAAATTATAGATAAATTTGTGTTTTAACCTAATTCAATTTTCCTATTAAATCGATTCTATCTAATTTGTATAATTTTATATAAAAAAAAATTAAAACTGATCTAAACCCGAATTTTAATTCTGATTTCTAAATGGTGAGATTGTTTGCTTTGCATAGCCTTTGTCAAAGTCTAAGCTTTCCAGTGGGCTATCGGGCCACGCCGGCGTTTTGCTTTTTCAGAGGGGCCATTGGCCAACCCAACCAAGCTTCGCAATCCCACGATTTGCAAAATTTAATTACAACCTTAATCATACTTGTCCTTTCCTTAACATGCTTCGAACCGCACGCGCCAAGGGAGCACCTGAACGCCGCCCATTAGGCTATCTAACCCCATTGGATTCAACAAAAAAAAAAAAAAAAGGAGTTCGCCCCTGAAGGCATGAGGTTCGGAGACAGGTTGGGACTGAGGTTTGGAGTAACAGTTGCTGTGATAGAGAGAGAGAAGAAAAGGTTCAAAGAAGAGTTAAGAGTATAAAGCAGAGCAAGCTTTCTTTTCTATACAGAGAAAACAAAAGCAAAAAAAAAAAAAGGTAAAGGAGAATTCGAGTAGTGTTTTAGAAGTTCTGTGTTAATACCACAGGAAAAATAAAACCCACTTTGCTTTCTTTTTCTTTCCTTTTCTATCTATCTATTCTTTTTCATTGTTTTTATCTCTCATTACAAGGTCCATTTTCTTTCATTTGGGAGAAGTTTTGAGTTTGGATTCCTGGGAGGTTTTCTGTTTTTTTTTTTTTTGGATGGTGGAGTTGTGAGATTTTTTTTTCTTCTTCTTCTTGAAATAACTTGTGTGAGAGAAAATGGCTGCAGAGGGAATGTTGTCGTTTTCAGTTGCTTCAGTTGTGGAAGATGTCTTGCAGCAGCACGGCAATCGCTCCAAAGATCTTGATTTAGAATCTAGAAAAGCTGAGGAAGCTGGTACTTTAATTTTTTTTTTAAATCAGCGTCTGGATTTTGTTGAATGAATAATGATAATGAATTTTCTACTGAAAGCATGTGTTTTCTTTTTCCTTCTATAGTTTTAATTAGTCAAAATGATCAAATTCCATGGAAAATGCTGAAAATTTTGGGTTTTTTTTTTCCCCTATTCCCTCTCTTATCCCCCAGTTTTTCTTGAAATAGAAAAGAAAAATGAAAACCTTGTGATCATTGATGATTTACAGTTTTTGAGAATTTAGATGAGTTGTAGCATGTTAGAGAACAAAATTTGAATGAGAAAATTTACTCGTGAAAATTTGAAAGAAAGAAAGAAAAAAAAGGTTTGAATGTGATGATCTCTTGTACGGCAGCATCAAGGAGGTATGAAGCGGCTGGATGGCTAAGGAAGATGGTTGGACTTGTGGCGGCTAAAGATTTACCGGCAGAGCCATCAGAGGAAGAATTTAGGCTTGGTTTGAGGAGTGGAATAATCCTATGCAATGTTCTCAATAAAGTTCACCCTGGAGCTGTGCCTAAGGTTAACTTATTATTATTGTTGTTTTTTCAATTGATTTTTCTTTTAATTACGGTTGATTCCATTGGGGAGTGGTTGGTTTTAGGTGGTGGAAAGTCCATGTGATGCAGCTCTTATACCTGATGGAGCTGCATTGTCAGCATTTCAGTACTTTGAAAATGTAAGGAATTTCTTGGTAGCTGGTCAAGAATTGGGGCTTCCCACTTTTGAGGCATCTGATCTAGAACAAGTATGTTTTCCAAGCAATTTTGGTTTTTTCACATCTATTTTTACAATTATTTTAATTTGGAAGAAATGGGTTTTTATTGAGTAATTTATTTATTTGTAATTTGGTTAAATTTTCTTTAGGGAGGCAAATCTGCTAGGGTGGTGAATTGTGTTCTAGCACTTAAGTCCTATAACAAATGGAAGCTCACAGGTGGAAATGGAGTCTGGAAATTTGGTGGAAACTTAAAACCTGCCACCACAACATTGGGAAAGTCGTTTGTAAGAAAAAATTCAGAGCCTTTCACAAATTCCTTGCAAAGGACCTCATCGATGAATGAGAAACTACCAAACAGTCACTCCAATGAAATTGATCCTAATAAAATGGTTGGTAAGCTTGAACTGTTTAAAGTTTTCACTGTTTTTATATTTTACTTGAACAATGAGAATGACTTCTATGAGTTTTTCTTATTGTACAAGCAGGCCAGTTCTGGTTCGTTAAGTATGTTGGTTCGTGCCATTCTAATAGATAAAAAGCCTGAAGAAGTTCCAATGGTAATTTTTTATTTTTTCATTACCGTTGTTTAACAAATCAAACTTGATTAGTACTTCTTTGCTTGGATAAACCGGGATAGTGGAATGATTGTCTTGTGGTCATGTGTTAGTTTTTCCCTGCTCATACGAGTGCAAAGCCAGGGTTGTCTAATTAGCGTTTGGATGCCTTCCACCTTAAGGATTCTTTTCCTCAAGATTCCAATTATCTCACTATTTTGTGTTCGCTACGAATATTTTGCTGTAATTTTATGTCTGCCTGGCGTTCTGATAGAACTTTCTGCACTCTTATTATTTATCATCAATGTCTGTTAGATTTTTATCTTAAATGATGGTTATTCTTTTGTGATTTCTGCTACTTACTTGGGTCATCTTTGGTTGTCAATAGCTGGTTGAATCTGTGCTCAGTAAAGTTGTAGAGGAGTTTGAGCATCGGATTGCAAGCCAGTATGAAGTGGTATGTTAGTTTTCAAAACTGTGAAGCTTTGCTTCAAAATTTAAAGAAGAGTTAAAGTCAATTACTGTGTAATTATTGATCTTAAATTCTTTTTAATTCAATTACTGTGTAATTATTGATCTTAAGTTCGTAACTTTTGGTTTATTCTTGTTTTTCACTCCAAATTGAAAGATGAAAACGACTTCGAAGGACATCACTCCTCCTCATTTCAAAAAGTCTCTGTTGAAACAACCTCTTGGGGATAAAAAGGTATATAATGATCCTCATCTACTTCGCAAGTCATTAGACGACTTCTCGCAGATGTCTTAGTGATGTAGCTCTTGTTTCTCGAACTTTTTTTTTTCCCCATAATTGTAATGATTTAGATTGAGGAAAAGAACATCAAAGTGACGAAGAAAGAACATTGTTTTCACAAGAACCTCATTGATGATGAAGAACTAAAAATTCGAATGCAAAAACAGCAAATGATCTTTGATCAACAACAAAGAGATATTCAGGTGGGAGCTAATTTTGCCGTATCTTCTATTTTCTAGTCAGTTTACAAACTTGACTATAGTACTTATATGTACTATAAATTTTGTAGGAACTAAAGCATAATATTAATTCCACAAAAGCTGGCATGCAATTCATTCAAATGAAATTTCACGAAGAATTCAACAATCTTGGTACACTGACTTTGCTTTAACAAAAATATTTATTTATATTTTCTTGTTTTATTGAAGCACTGATCAGGGTATTTGTCTCTAATTTTAGTTAATGCATTTTTTACAGGTATGCATTTTCATGGTCTAGCTCATGCCGCTTCTGGTTATCATAAAGTTCTAGAAGAAAATCGCAAGCTGTACAACCAAGTGCAGGACCTTAAAGGTAAATATTCACTTATCTGTTGCGTAAGTTATAATTATCACGCTTGATTGCTTGTCCTTGTATTCAGTCCCCCTAATTTATTAGAAAGGGTTATCTATTTTATCTGAACAGGAAGTATCCGTGTTTATTGCCGTGTGAGACCATTCTTGTCTGGATCAAGCTATCTTAGCACTGTGTATCATATAGAAGATGGAAACATCACCATCAACACACCTTCAAAGTATGGTAAAGGACGCAAGTCCTTCACCTTCAACAAAGTCTTTGGGCAGTCTGCAACTCAAGGTTGCTTCACTAAGAGTTTAAATTGCCTATTTGTTGATAATGCTTCTGCAATTTTAGCATTCTTTACTTAGTTATATCTTATTGCATTGCAGCGGAGGTTTTTTCCGATATGCAGCCGCTGATTCGGTCAGTTCTTGATGGATACAATGTTTGCATATTTGCATATGGTCAGACAGGGTCAGGAAAAACTTACACTATGGTAAGACACGGTTGGATTATTCACTAAAAGTATGATAATACATGCACTAATATTTGTCTAATGAAATATTCCTTTTCCATTGAACTTACCAGTTTATTTGATTTACACATCCAGACTGGACCTAAAGACCTGACGGAGAAAAATCAAGGGGTTAATTATAGAGCGCTAGGTGATTTGTTTCTTCTAGCAGAACAAAGAAAGGATACCTTCCACTATGATGTTGCTGTTCAGATGATTGAAATTTATAACGAGCAAGTCAGGGATCTCCTTGTTACAGATGGAAGTAACAAAAGATATCCTTCTGCAATTCATTTGGTTTTTACTTTCCACAAGGTTATAAAATTAGAACATCTTATTGGTTAGAATCAAAGAAAAATTGTCCTGACAAATTGGTAATCTAGAAAAAGATATTTTACTATTCTAAATCATCTAGAACTTGATCAAAAGTTGACTGATGCTCTAAAAATAAAAGGCGAAAAAATTTTAATTGTTTTAAATATGAAAACAGATGTTGTGTCTCTCACTTTAATATAGGTTGAACGGTTGGCGTTGCCAGTCAATTTTCTATCCAGGCTTATCCTTAATCTATTAATACGTTAGAGATTCGCAACAGTTCTCAGACAGGTCTCAATGTACCAGATGCAAACCTCATGCCTGTTTCATCAACATCTGATGTTATTGATCTGATGAAACTAGGACAAAGGAATCGTGCAGTTGGTGCAACAGCCCTAAATGACCGTAGTAGCCGTTCTCATAGGTAACTTCTTAAGTCTTTACAATACTTGATCCTGAAATATTTATTCATTCCAAGGCTAAATTCTGTTTTTTATCACTTTGCAGTTGCTTGACCGTCCATGTTCAAGGAAGAGATTTAACATCCGGAACTATTCTCCGTGGCTGCATGCATCTTGTTGATCTTGCAGGAAGTGAGAGAGTAGACAAGTCCGAGGTAACAGGAGATCGACTAAAAGAAGCACAGCACATAAACAAATCTCTATCGGCTTTAGGAGATGTGATTGCTTCCCTTGCCCAGAAGAATCCACATGTACCTTACAGAAACAGCAAACTCACTCAACTTCTTCAAGATTCACTTGGTAGGTTTAAGTTGTCAAAATAATTGCTGTTTCAGCTCTACTTCGGAGCTAAATTATTACATTGAATTTTTGTTTTCAGAAGTTTTAATTATATTGTGCTGGAATTTGTATTTTCAGGAGGGCAGGCCAAGACACTAATGTTTGTTCACATAAGCCCTGAACCTGATGCCTTAGGTGAAACAATAAGTACTCTCAAGTTTGCAGAGCGTGTAGCTACTGTTGAACTTGGTGCTGCCCGAGTGAACAAAGATACTTCGGATGTTAATGAACTCAAAGAACAGGTTATCAAACTCATCTCTACCTATTGGTTGGTAACTAAATATGGTTATCTTAAGATAGTTGGTGATAAGTGCTTAATTTTATATACATTATGCAAATTTGATACTCTCCCTTTTAGTAACTTGTTGGACTCATCTTCCAGATTGCTAGCCTTAAGGCAGCTTTGGCAAGGAAAGAGGGAGAAATGGACCAAAGTCAGCATTCTGTATCCAGTAGCTCTGAAAAATACCGAACAAAGGCTAGTGACCTATCAGCCTTTAATCCTAATCAGCGGGTTGGAGATATGTTGGGGGCCAGAGAAACCGTGGCTGATGTGGGCAACATTGAGGTACATAATGCGTTCCACATTATAATTAGTTGGAAATTTTAATTTCATTAATCATGTTGAATACCATCAGTCGAAGTCCCAGATTCTTTCTCATAATTTAAAGATGATACGGATACGAATGTTTGAATATTTTCGTTGAATTCAGTGTTTCATTGTAATATGCTGTCTAGTGATTGGAAGTGGCAATAGCGGCATAACTAATTCACATGTACAATTTTTTTTCTCTCCATCAAAGTTGGTTGATGGGGAGAAAATCTCCAATGCTTATATGTGAATATATATATATATATATATATATTGGAAGTTCTTGCCAAAATTTATGAATTGCTTTATCAATTCAACGTGTTGGGTTTGTTTGAGATGCTTTAGAAAGCTTGACTGTTCATATCATCATTATGCATTCTCCATGAACAAACACATACAACTTATTTCCTCTGTCGACCAAGGGGTTAAATTTGATCACTTTTCTGCTTTTTTTGCAGGTGTGCACCAACACTGCATCGAGGCAAAAGAGGCAAAGCTTTGATCTTGATGAGCTATTAGCAAATTCACCTCCATGGCCTCCCGTTATCAGTCCTGCCCAAAAGTTTAGGGATGATGAGAAAGAATTGGGCTCGAGTGAGTGGGTGGATAAGGTTATGGTGAACAAGCAAGATGCCATTAACATAGTAGGAAACCCCCTAGGATGTTGGGAAGCAGAAAATGGGAATTTGTCTGATGTCTTCTACCAGAAATATCTTCAAGATTCTTCAAAGATTTACCCAGAACAATCATATAATATGTTCATGGCAGGCAACGGGTTCAACATGGCTGGTGCTGATGACATAGATGATATCGATGCTGCAACCAGTGACTCATCCGAGCCTGACTTGCTTTGGCAATTCAATCAGGCCAAACTTAGCAGCATAACCAATGGGATTGTGTCGAAAAGCCAGAAACCTACATCAAAATCAGTGAGGACCCTGAGGTAAGGCAAATATATATCATGTCTAATATTTTCTACCGTCATTTTAAGTTTTTGACATGTTACTTAAAAGCTCATCAATTTTCAGCAGCAAAAATCTACATCCTATTTCGGGGCCATCACCATCTAGGAAACTAGCAAATGGAGTTGGCCAACCTTTACATCGAAATGGGAGGCAGCCAACATCTGTCGATGGGAAACGAAAACCCGGGAGTACAAAATAACAAAGTTTATACACCATTATAACCACGTTGGGATGATTTCTGATTCTTCAATTTTTTTTTTCTCTTATATATGATAGAGAGTGAGGTGTTCAATATACAGTTAATTCTTTTCTTTCATTGTAATTTTTTATGGTATAGTTAAATGCAGCAATGATTCCAGTTGCTTCCTTGTTTTTTTAAAAGACAAGTTGTGTAGATGTATGCGTCCTGCCTTGCTTGGTTTTGTGACGTTTTTTCTTGGTGTAAAAACTGTGCTTTCATCTATTCTTTAATATCAAAGAGAATTAAAAGCCCTATTGCAATGGCCCTGCAATTACCCGATGGTTATTTCAGTTCCTTTTCGAGTTGCCAATGGCTTCTGAACACAGCTTTGCACTCCCAAAGAACTGTGTTGTATGGTAAAATACAATAGGAAATTAAAATTATAATCACAAGTAAACAGTGCATTGACATAACTAATAACTGCTACTAATAAAGGATTTATTAGTTAGATAAAATATACTTTTTATTTAAAGTTAATTATAAAAATATATAAATATTAATATAAAAATATTATTTTAATAATATTATGAATAAATAAATTTTTAAATTAATCTGAATTTAATATTAATAAAAATATAATTCCATCGTACAGTGAGGTCCATTCTCCATTGGCGCGAGTCGCGCATTATCGGGAAACAGAAAAATAATGGAAAAAATCTTCGTTTAACAAAGTCGTCACAGCGCACCTTTGACCCATACCGCAGCCCAAGGACCGAGCAAGCTACGCATGAAACGGTTCTTTCTTTATTACTTATTAGGCTTGCTTTGGCTGCTCCTGATTGCTTTGCTTTGCTGACCTTCTAAAACCCAGAAAGGCTAGGAATTTCCCACAACTCCGGCGTCACGTGTACCCACTACCCACCCGCTTCCCCAGTATTATTGACCCAAATCCTATCTCTGCCCTGCACCAAAGTCCTAAACCCTTTCTCTGATCTCAGGTTTATTTCCTCTCTTTTCAACATATTTATTTTTTTTAACGATTCAATTTGTTTGAAAATCTTAAATCTTAAATCTTCATCTTGAATGCCTTGTTGTTGGTTTATTATTATCGCTTAAGATTAAAGGTGTTTTTTTTTTCTTTAAAGAAATGGCGATGTATATGGTATCTCGGAGAGTCTCCGCTGGATCCACCACCTCCCAGCTGGTCACCTCTTTCCGTTATGCCACTTGCTGGAGATCCTTCTCCACGTCGTTTAGGGAGGAGCGAGATACCTTCGGCCCCATTAATGTCCCCTCCGATAAGTTCGTCTCTCCCTCTCATTACTGTCCTTTTTTCCATTCTTACCATTAACAAAAAAAGGCCTTTAAATAAAAGAGGGAAGTAGTTATACTTGTTGTTTGTGCTGTCACTGTTAGATTGTGGGGAGCGCAGACCCAGAGATCTTTGCAGAATTTTGAAATAGGCGGCGAGCGTGAACGGATGCCTGAACCTATTATTCGTGCCTTTGGTGTTCTCAAGAAATGTGCTGCCAAGGTTCATCTCTAATCAGATTAGTGAATCAAAATAATTGTCAATTTTGAAGTGTTTGCATATTTTTTTAATTGTTTTCGTTATTTAGGTTAACATAGAGTATGGTCTTGACCCAACCATTGGGAAAGCCATAATGCAAGCAGCTCAAGAAGTAGCTGAAGGGAAACTCAACGATCACTTTCCACTTGTTGTTTGGCAAACTGGTAGCGGCACCCAGAGTAACATGAATGCCAATGAGGTCATTGCAACTTTTCTTTTTCGATTGACTACTTGTTGAATGGATTGATGATTCTTGTCGTTTGAGAATAATTATTACTGTGAATTTTATAGCTTATTTTGTGATTTTTGGAAATTTCCAGGTTATTGCTAATAGAGCAGCCGAGATCCTTGGGCACAAGCGTGGTGAAAAGTTTGTGCACCCAAATGATCATGTGAACAGATCTCAATCTTCTAACGATACATTCCCCACGGTAAGCCTGACTTCCCATCTAACCTGTTGGTTTCTGCATTTTTTAGATTAATATTTCAAAATTAAAAACATTCACCTACGCCAATGTATGTGTTCTCGGTTTAGCCTGGTAGGTTTTGTGCTACCAATTTGCTTATGCTACTTTTCCGTTTCTTTCTTTAGGTGATGCACATTGCAGCTGCAACAGAAATAAACTCGAGATTAAAACCTAAATTGAAGATTTTGCATTCTACTCTACATTCAAAGGTTTGCTGTGCTTTTGCCTCTAGTTTATGGTGTTATTCATGTATAATCTCTCTCACTCTCACTTTAAAAAAAAAAAAAATTGGAGATCCATGCCATATGGTATTGTTCCACCATGGCCTTATTCGCATTAATTATCACATCAGCACCTACTGCCAGAAAGGGGATTTTTCTGGCCATGCCCAATTTGTTGATGCGGATTTTTTTTTTAATTGAATTCTACCTCTTTGGTTCCTTAATCCTTATGTTAAACTTGACTTTTGTCAATGATGCAGTGTCTTTTAGTCTTTCTAATGTCATTGTCTCTTGGAGAATCACTGTGAATGATATTTTTAGCTGCAAGACAACATCTATCCTTTTTTCCCTTTGTCTGTGAATCTATATATATGCTACTGAGTCCGGTAGCTCTTAACTCTGTCATTTAGTTTTATGTTTGCTCCAATACTGGTTTGCTTCTAATTTGGATTACTTTAAACTCAAGATAAATTTTGCTTGTGTTTTCACCAGTCTATTGAATTCAAAGATATTGTTAAAATTGGTCGCACTCACACTCAAGATGCAACACCTTTGACTCTTGGGCAAGAATTTAGTGGCTATACTACACAAGTAAGCTCATTATCTAGCACTTGCTTTTATTTACTTTGGGGTCAACTTATATTTAGAGGAGGGAAGGCAATGAGGGATAACTTAAAATTTTTTTGCGGTTTTGTTATAGGTCAAGTATGGAATTGATCGGGTTCTGTGCACCCTGCCACGCATGTATCAGGTTTGCAATCTCGTTTGAATGTATGACATTCCTTGTAACCTGTTCTGACTACTGACATATAAGGATGCTATATGGCAGCTTGCACAAGGTGGTACTGCTGTTGGGACAGGATTGAATACAAAGAAAGGGTATGTGTTGCTTAGGGTTTGAAGCATGCTTCTCTGATTTTGTAATTATGACTATTCTCGTATACCAATTTTAGTGTTTTTTTTTTTTTTTTTTTGGTTAATGCCTTTTTCTTGATTTATTTTTCTTGGTTTGCTTTGATTTTGCTGTTGATTTATCACGATCCAAGCCTTTTATGATTCATTTTTCTCTTCTATGCCATAATTCATGTTTTGTCTCTTATATTTTATGCTCAGGGACACTCATTGATCTGTGAAAGTTTGCTTGAAACTTTTGTACCTGCATAAGCTTTCTACTTGTTATTTTCGCATTAATAGACATAGCACCTTTTACGCCGTGAATTGAAGTAGTTGTCACCAAGTTTGCTAAATGTGAACCTTAAAATGAAAATATTATGAAGAATGTACCATTATCTAAGAGCTTTATTTATCGTCATAACTATGTTACTTTAGATTGTCTCATTCTGAATTTGACTTTTTGCTAAATGTTAAAATTGATCTAGGTTTGATGTAAAAATAGCTGCTGCAGTAGCTGAGGAAACAAACCTGCCATTTGTCACAGCAGAAAATAAGTTTGAAGCATTGGTTAATCTCTTAACTCTCTCTGATTAAGCTATTTATCCCCCCATTTTGTTTTAGGTTGAAGGAATTGATCATTGCCTTATATCTCTTAACGTGTCATGCAAAATAGTTTAACATGCATGAATATTTCTTTTTCTTTAATCAGGCTGCACATGATGCCTTTGTTGAAACTAGCGGAGCCCTAAACACTATAGCTGCATCCCTGATGAAGGTTGCAAATGACATACGCTTACTGGGAAGGTTTGTATGCAGCTTGGATAACCACTTTTTTCTTCTTTTTTGTGGTTTAGCATTATTCTGATCATTTCAGCATTTTCCATATTCAGTGGTCCCCGATGTGGCCTTGGTGAACTTATTCTTCCTGAAAATGAGCCAGGCAGCAGTATTATGCCTGTAAAATTCTTGTCTCAATTTCCAGGGGTTCATTTATTAGCGAAATCTCTCTTTTTCTAATCTATTTGCTCTTTGAAGATTCCTCTTCCCATATAATTTTGTTATTTTGACAGAACTTATCTTGTTTCAGGGAAAGGTGAACCCTACCCAGTGTGAGGCTCTTACTATGGTCTGTGCCCAGGTAAATTTCGTTACTACTATTTTTTCACATTCAGATGGTATAGTCCAACTGGAAAGTATCTTGTGTTGGTTAAATTGTCACTTTCTTTTATCAGACTATAACAAGATGGAGAATTTCTTGCAGGTAATGGGTAACCATGTGGCTATCACAGTGGGTGGATCAAATGGCCACTTTGAATTGAACGTGTTCAAGCCAATGATTGCCAATGCACTCCTACATGTATGTTCTTTTGTTACAAAAGTTATTGAAAAGTTGCATTCATATAATTTTAACACTTTCAAGAATCCTTGTGGATGATTTATCTTAACTACGAGTGGCTAGGCTTAGCAATTTCCCATCATGTAATGGTATTTTGGCTGTTAAGTGATGGTTAATATAGTTATTACCTTTGAAAGTTTTATAATTAATCAGCGCAATTTTGTGAATGAAAAATTTCCTGTGAATTAACTACTTTGAAGGACCAAATCTCTTTATTTACTAAAACTGTATAAAATTATGCATACGAACTATGTGAATTTTTGCAATGAAAATTATACGTAGAATTTGAGAGATTTGATGGTCATGTGCTTGACCTGCCCTGGAATTTTCTTTCACCTAGAAAGCTGGTTTAACATTACTATGTTATTGAATGTGTTAATCTTCATTCACTGTTGTTCGTGATGTCTTTGCCATCAGTCACTAAGATTGCTGGGTGATGCATCTGCTTCGTTCGAGAAGAACTGTGTTAGGGGAATTCAAGCTAACAGGGAAAGAATTTCAAAATTACTGCATGAGGTCAGTTGATGCTACATACCGAATATTTTAAGTTTATTTTGATACCATTGGATAGATTGCCAATCCAATGATCATATGTTTTTGCCTTGCAGTCTCTGATGCTTGTCACATCCTTGAACCCTGTAAGTTTTCATCCCTCCTCCTGTCTATGATCAGTTATTCCGCAAGAGTCTTTGCGTTTTGAACACGTCTCTAATTGCCTCCTCGATTTCAGAAAATTGGTTATGACAATGCTGCAGCAGTGGCCAAGAAAGCACACAAAGAGGGGTCCACTTTGAAGGTCAGAATTATTCGTTTCTCCTTGTGTTTCAGTTCTTGAAAATCTTTTGATGCAATAGTAATTGGCAATGAACACCTAATTTAATTAAACGTATATTACGCTTAATGACAGCTATCTTAGTAATTTAAAATCTGTTAATTGCGTGGAACCCGTTTGCTAAGACTCTTATAGTATTATAGGTATGGAAACTTGACCTACTTAGGTCACATAAGTTGTGCTCATAGTGAAACCGTTCAACGTTTGTGCTCTTAGCTGAAATACTAAATCCGACTGACACTTTTTTTGTGCTTATCTTTGCAGGAAGCCGCATTAAAGCTTGGTGTGCTCACAAGCGAAGAATTTGACCAGCTTGTGGTGCCCGAGAAAATGATTGGCCCATCGGACTGATGCTTTGCTGCTAGAGGAGACTCGATTCCCTGACTTAAGCCTCAGTTGCCCTGATTTTAATTTTGAAACCATTTTTCTCAATTAGTTGGATTATGAAATAGAACCCAACCGTGATTTTCTTCATGTTCTGATTATGGAAAACGATATTTTTGAGGTTTTCCCATTGGTTAAGCATTTTATGTAGGGAAAAAAGAGCTACGGATTTGCTAATAAGAGGAAAGCCCCTTTCTCATTTTGTAACGAGACTCTGATTGAAGTCAGATGCAGAATAAAAGAGATGCCATCAAGTTGTAATACATGCCAGTTTGCTTGAATCTTGATGTATAATAAGGGTGTTGTGTTTCATCTCAGCTTCATTTCAGCTCCTTATGTAGTAGTCCAAAATATATATATATTTTTCTCTCAACACGAAAAGGGGAAAAAAAAATGGAAACGAAGCATTCATTTGAGGGTACGGAGAGTGATCAAATAGTTCTATACAGTTTCGAGCCTCATTTGCTGTTCTTCCATAAATCTGGGGTGGAGCTTAGTAACGTTGCATGGAAGAAGAAATTTTCTACCATTAACACAATGGGAACTAGCTTTGCTCATTTTTTTCACCAATAAGTTCCTAGATACCCTGGCTGAACTCCGGAGCCAACTATCCGGGACAGGGCGTAAATGTGACAAGTCTCCAACGCTGCCAAGGCGGTCTCCTTGAAAACAACCGGTCTTGAATGGGTTACTGGCAGCGCCTATGAGAAGGGTAGCGAACTAGCGATGTTAATAATCATGCCATCGGCTTCCAACACCATTTTCCTTGAAGAATATTCACCACCAAATTGTTTGATAAGTCTAACAGTGCTGGAAACTGGTTTCCAGCTTTTAGGGGAGAGCAAAAGTCGGTGTAAACCGACTGAAACCAGTATGAGTCGGTTTTTCAGTTCGGTTAAATCGGTTTTGGTTTATTCTGTTGGTTTAAATAGGTGAACTCGGTCAGTCTTCAATTCATAAACTCTTAAACCGACCCATAAAATAACCGTTTTATATATTACATATATTTATAAAACCCATTATTCCCTTCCCAAACCCACTCATGACCCAACCCATTAACTCAACCGGCCAACCCAACTCAAAACTAAAATCAAGTGTTGAAAAAAAAAAAACACACACACACACTAATTTACTTACCCTCGTCCCAGAGTAGTAGCAGACAACCAGCCCCCCCACTTCCTCCTCCCTCGAATCCCCACTCGGCAACTCTCTCGAACTGCTTTGCCCCCAAGCCCTCCATTATTTCATTTCCCCAAACCCCAATTTGGCAACTCTTCGCTCAACGTCTCATCGTCGATTGCTTTGCTTTGCCCAATCGGCCAATCCTTACTTCTTCCTCTTCTGCTGCTGAGGTGATTCAACCGTGAGTACCAAAGACACCATTCCTTTTTCCCCCCTATAAAATGCCCTTCCTTCTTAGTGATCCTCGATTTCTCAGTTTTTTTTTTTTTTTTTAATTTTTCCATTGATATGTGATGATAATTATGGCTTTTTTTTGAAAACTGTCATTGGTGCACTTTAACTTGAAAAAACCGATCGAACCCACCTAACTTTCTCGTTTCGGTTATTTTCCGTTAGTTCACTGAGGTCGGTTCGTTCCGGTTATTTCCCCCTCCTGCGTCGGTTGTTTTCGGTTTTTTCCATTGTTTTTTAAAGATCAAACCCATCGATCCGACCAAACACCGTCCTCAGGTAGGCCTGATCTTCTTTGTTTGGGCTATTTCGTGTCGTATTCATATTCTCTATGGGCCAACTGTCTATGAGTTTAGGGTTTAACCAATACATAACACCGATAAGTTGGGTTTTTTATGGAGATTAATTTAAAGCCCAAACTTGTCCTACACTTGAAAAAGTCGAGGGTTTTTATAGGCGACGGCTTACAAATTAAAAGGAAACCGTACTGAATTTACTTCAGCTCGGCGCCGGCGGAGCCATTTTCTTAATATTCCTGAAAGAAAAGTCTGTTAATTTTTTTCTCAGCTAAAATTAATATCCTAAGGAGACGGAAGCGATTTGTTATTTTCTGAAAGCAAACCTCTGAAATTTACAGCCGTCGTCTCCGGCCACCGCTCAATTAGGTTGTCTGCTCTTATCTTAACCTCTTAGAGATACTGTTCACTTGCTGTTATTTTGATTTTAATATTAATGTAATCCGGTTATGGCCATTTCAATTTCTTTTTGAGTTTATTGATGCAGTCTTGTCCTCATATGTATGGATTTTACAATATCAATTGTTGAGCCTGAGCACTTCATTTCATTGATTAGGTTGATTTACTGAGAAAATAGAATTCTTTTATTGAAGAAAGTTTATTTTATTTATTTAGAAAATTATGCTCAAATTATCAAAAAGACTGTGCTAATCAGCTTTACTTCCTTTCTATTTCTAGAAATCCTTTTTCTAATTTTTTTTATTTGGTTTGAACAACTAATTAAACTTGGAAGTATTATAAAATTGAGATAGAAAATTGAAGTGGATGAATTGGAAATAACTACCAAAACTCAAAGGTATCTGACTTCCTTTTCCAGGCTTATCTGAGCTTATTGTAAGGTGGAAAAAGGGGAACTTCTGGAGATTCGATGGCAGGACAAGATTCATTGAGGTAT
Organism: Adansonia grandidieri; assembly: GCA_038382065.1. Classification (NCBI taxonomy): domain Eukaryota; kingdom Viridiplantae; phylum Streptophyta; class Magnoliopsida; order Malvales; family Malvaceae; genus Adansonia; species Adansonia grandidieri. The sequence continues at coordinate 9,152,775 of JBBYHK010000020.1, read as the reverse complement.
ATGAACAGTTTAATTTACTCTGTTTATTGCTGCCAAATTATAGGAAACACGTTCATTTTTTATTTCTTAGTGTTTGGTAGACATTGACAGAATCTTGTTTGCATACATTTGCAGTTTGGAAGCTGGCGATAGCAATGCTTTAATCTTGCCCCCAAAAAGAAGCAAGAAAAGGAAAGGGAAGAATCAGGTATAAACAGTAGTATTGATAGCAATACTTGAAAGGGTTAATGTTGCCCTTAGTAGTGATGTAGTTTTGAAGCAATAGATGGCAATGCTCGAATCTTACCCTTGATTTTTCTGTTGATCAAGTAAGAATTTGTGGTTAAATACTTATGTCTACAGGAGCTTGAAAGGGTTAAAGAGAAACAGAATCCCAAATTGAGTAAATCTCAGATAAGAAAGTTGAAGAAGTTGGAGGTTCTTGCCCTATCTTGATAATTGATACCTAACTTACTTTGCCCCCCCCCCCCTTTTTTTGTGTTCTCAGGGATGACTTCTTATTTGTTGGTGCAGGAAGAGAAAGAGAAAGCAGATTTGCTATCAAAGAGCATTGAGATATTGAAGTATTTTTCCTTTCCTTTTCTAAATTACTTATTCTACTTTGTTTGTCTTTAGTTGGGAAATGCTGTTGAATGTTTGATAAATACTATAAAACTTAATATTTTCAGGAAATGCAAGATTCCAGAAGATGCATATTCTTTGCTGCAGTCTTCAAAAACTATCGGTCGGGTTTGTATCATTGAGTTTGTACGAAATTTTAATCGTAAGATATAAATATTATGCTTAATGTGAATTTGCTTTAATAGGCTGAAACAATGCGGGAAAAACGTAGGACGGCTATTCAATTTTCTAAAGTTGGTTTAGAAGTTCCAGATAGTGTCAAATCTTCTATGGGGAGGGATGGTGATAATTCTTCTTCTTCTTCTTCTGAACCTGAACTTCAGTTGGAGGCATTAAACTCAAGGAATGATATTATCCAAAATCAAATTGAGCAACCCAAGATAATAGAAAGAGAAGTTGCAAAACATGCATGTGACTCTTTGGCATCTTCTCAAAAGCTGGATTTTGGTAAGGACTTATGCCCAAGCAGCAGTGATGTTGATAGGTTACCAACTACGGAGGTTTCCCTTGGGAACAATGGTGCACCTTTCGAAGAAGGCATGGAAACCTGTATTCCTAAGTTGCCGATCAATGATGGGAGAAAAAGCTCTATGTCAATGGTAAGTTGCATTTTGAAAGTTTAACAAATTATTTGAAGGAAGAACTGCACCTAACAAGAGATTTTATAGACATGATAGTTTGGTTAGGTATTATACTCTTGAGATTTAATGTTTACCAAGCTGTCGGCCTTCATCTCTTAATTGCTATGTAACTATTAAGTTATAAGTTAGAAGCACTTAAATTTTTAGGAGTGATAAAAAAATTGAAAGCATATGCAAGATGTGTTGCGACGTAAAAATTTTCATTTAAAATTTCAAGCTTAATTTCCTCATATTTTTTTGCATGTGTGTTGGCTATTTTATGTTATTGGCTTATTTGAGGTCTTTTGACAGCATATAGGGTTCATCAAATAGGAGACCTAAAATTGATTTCAACAGGACTTGTAATATAAACTTTGTTCTTTGCAGGGACCTTTTTCTGCACCTACTGTGGTGCATGTCTCGAGGCCAGATGAGATTGAGAACAAAAGAAAGGAACTTCCAATAGTCATGATGGAACAGGAAATAATGGAGGCTATAAATGAGAATTCTACTGTAATTATTTGTGGAGAGACTGGATGTGGTAAAACCACACAAGTTCCGCAGGTACGGTTGTTTGGTGCATGGTTCTGTCTACTCAGTGGGATCTAAAAACTTGTTTTTCTGTTCAATAACTCTGTATTTATCCTATTTGCTTTCCCATATTTTAGTTTCTTTATGAAGCTGGCTTTGGTTCAAACCAGTCTAGTCTTAGAAGTGGTGTCATTGGTGTTACTCAACCCCGCCGTGTTGCTGTCCTTGCTACTGCCAAGCGAGTTGCTTTTGAACTTGGTCTTCATCTAGGCAAAGAAGTTGGCTTTCAAGTTAGGCATGACAAGAAGATTGGGGACAGATGCTCTATCAAGGTTATGACTGATGGCATTTTACTTCGAGAAGTTCAGGTTTTACTTCTAATTATAATTACTGTTGTTATCTGTGATAATACTTATGACTATGAATTAAACATAAATATCTTTCATTCTTCCTTTAGCACCTTCACTGTTATATTCTTAGTTATATCTTCACATTTTGTGGTGTAGAATGATGTTTTGCTTAAGCGTTACTCTGTCATTGTTCTGGATGAGGCTCATGAGAGGAGCTTGAACACAGACATACTTATTGGAATGCTTTCTCGTGTGATACGGCTTCGTCAGGTGAAACTTGAAAGATGTTCTACCTTGGGTCAGTAAACATAAATTCTTTATTATATTCACCTTATCCATACTGTATTATTTTGTGGTTGGTGGCAGGGTTTGTATGAGAAGCAACAACAGATGATTCTTTCAGGACAAAATATAAGTCCTGAAAACAGGATAATTCCATTAAATCTTGTTTTGATGAGTGCTACATTGCGAGTGGAAGACTTCATTTCTGGGAGAAGGTTATTTTGCATTCCTCCTCCTGTAATCGAGGTTCCTACTAGACAATATCCAGTCACGATACATTTCTCAAAGAGAACAGAGCTTGTGGATTATATTGGTCAAGCCTTCAAAAAGGTCATGTCTATACATAAGAGGCTACCGCAAGGTGGCATACTTGTTTTTGTCACTGGACAGAGAGAAGTAGAATACTTGTGCCGAAGGCTACGCAAGGCTTCTAGGGAGGTGATCACTAACATTTCTAAGACGGACGAAAGTACTGAGGCCACTCATCACCCTCAAATTAACTCGTTTGAGGACATTGATATGAAGGATATCAGTGAAGCATTTGAGATTGATGGACACTCAACCCACCAGAAGACTGACAGGTTCAGCTCTTATGATGAAGATCAATATGATTATGATGAGGATGATTCAGATGCTTCTTATGATTCAGAGACAGAGAATGAACTGGAAATTTTTGATGAGGATGGGAACACAATAGATCAGAAATCCATGGAAAATGGTGATAACTTGGTTGATGTGTTGGGAGGGGAGAGAAGCCTTGCTTCGCTTAAGGCTGCTTTTGGAGCTTTGGCTGGGAAAAATGGAGTAGATTCTAATCCCAAAGGACAAGATGCGGTCTCTGTAAATGCGGAGAACAGCTTACAGCAACCTTCTGTATCCATTGAAAAAATTAATGAAGGTAATAGAGGCCTTAATAGTGGTGCACTAAGAGTTCTACCTCTTTATGCCATGCTACCTGCAGCAGCACAACTTCGGGTATTTGAAGAGGTTAAAGATGGAGAGCGGCTCGTTGTTGTTGCTACCAATGTGGCTGAAACCTCTTTAACCATCCCAGGAATAAAGTATGTGGTTGATACTGGGAGAGAAAAGGTCAAGAACTACAATCCTACTAATGGTATGGAAACCTATGAGGTACAATGGATAAGTAAAGCATCTGCTGCTCAAAGAGCAGGAAGAGCTGGAAGAACGGGTCCTGGCCATTGCTATCGTCTCTATTCTTCTGCAGTCTTTAGTAACATACTTCCTGATTTCTCTTGTGCTGAAATATCCAAAATGCCTGTTGATGGTGTTGTTCTTCTTATGAAATCCATGGGCATTGATAAGGTGAGCTTTGCATGTATTTTGTTGTTTGTCTTTATCTCTTTAGAAAAGTTTCATATTGGGGTCTGTCTGTTGCCTATGTCAGATAATTATGGGTTAATATTTTGGTTCAGCGTCAAAATTTGGCCTCTGAGAAAAATATTTTTCATCGATTAGCTCTGGCTGATGCACATTTACGATACTGGGATCATTGTGTTTGAGTCGGTCTGCTAAATTATCTGAATTCGGTCTGAGGTGAATATTCAAACTTCTTGAATTGTAGAGCCACTTATTTAGTTACTTGGTTCACTTTCAGTTGGTAACGCTGATTTTTGTTTACCATATGATTCTTGATCTGTTAATGGGCCTTTTAATAAGGTTCCTTGAAGGTTTAGTTGTTATGATGAGTAGCCTATTCGATCTACATTAACTTCTTGTTGTAAAAAAATTGAAATTGTTCATAAATGAAAATTTGTCATGTTTTCTTTTTTTTTTTTTTTTTTCAGGTTGCAAATTTCCCATTCCCAACTTCTCCAGGGCCCACTGCATTGGTTGAAGCTGAGCGTTGCCTGAAGGTTCTTGAAGCACTAGACAGCAATGGGAGGTTGACATCTCTGGGGAAAGCCATGGCTCATTATCCTATGAGTCCTCGCCACTCAAGGATGCTCCTTACTGTTATCCAGATTTTGAGAAGGGTCAAAAACTATACTCGGGCCAATCTGATTCTTGGATATGCAGTTGCAGCAGCTGCAGTTTTGAGCTCGACAAATCCTTTTGTCATACAATATGAAGAAAGCCACACTCAAACTGATGAATCAAAGCAGGATGATGGCTCTAACCCCTTAGATAGTGATAAAGTTTTGCACAAAAAGGAAAAATCACAGAAAAGAAAACTAAAAGAATTGGCCAAAATGTCAAGAGCTAAGTTCTCTAATCCTAGCAGTGACACTCTGACTGTTGCTTATGCATTACAGTGTTTTGAGCTTTCAAAAAGCCAAGCAGATTTCTGCAATGAGAATGTATTACATCTGAAAACCATGGAGGAAATGTCCAAGCTAAGAAAGCAGCTTCTTCAGTTGGTTTTTAATCAAAATGTTAATTGTGATGTTGGACAAGATTTCTTATGGACTTATGGAACCTTAGAAGATGTGGAGCACTCTTGGAGGATCTCCTCGAGTAAGAACCCACTCTTATTGAATGAGGAAGAGCTTTTAGGTCAAGCTATCTGTGCTGGCTGGGCTGATAGGGTTGCCAAACGCATTAGGGGAGTTTCAAGATCGTCTGAAGAAGATAGGAAGGTAAATACAGTTAGGTATCAAGCATGCCTGGTTAAAGAAACTGTCTTTCTCCATCGTTCTTCATCTCTTTCAAGTTCTGCTCCGGAGTTCTTGGTGTACAGTGAACTATTACAAACAAAGCGGCCATACATGCATGGGGCAACAAGTGTGAAGTCAGATTGGCTTGTTAAATATGCCAAGTCTTATTGCACTTTCTCTGCTCCTCTTACTGATCCTAAACCTTATTATGATCCTCAAACAGACGAAGTATATTGTTGGGTCGTTCCTACTTTTGGGCCACACCTTTGGCAACTTCCAATGCATAGTCTGCAGATCAGTAGAAGTGCACATCGAGCAACAGTATTCGCGTTTGCTTTGCTTGAAGGCCAAGTATTACCATGCTTAAAGTCTGTCAAGCCATTCATGTCAGCCTCTCCTGATATCATTTTAAAGCCAGAATCATATGGTCAAAGACGAGTCGGAAATCTTTTACATAAGTTCAAGACATGGTCGATTGACAGTTGTGCTCGGCTAAGAGAGAAATGGAAGGAAAATTCCAGGGCATTACATTCCGAAATTCTTGATTGGTTTCAAGAAAGTTTCCACAAACAATTTGAAAAGCTTTGGTCAGAGATGCTTTCCGAAGTTATCCTAGAGCCCCAAGAACGTTTCCCCAAGAGGGTGAAGAGAGATAAGAAAAAATAGTGTTGCTTATCTGAAGGTTAGGAATGAAAAATACCTCAGTTTATTTATTTATTTATTTATTTTTCATTCTTGTGCGTCTCAAAATTTTGCAGTATGATGTTGAAGGCATGTCCTAGTTTGAGTGCAGTTTTTAGTTTTGAAGGCATCTCCTGATTGTCTATTGCTATGTAATGCATTCATTTCGCATTCAAATTATACCGTTTAGGGTTTCCATTGAAGGCATCTGGTGGTGTTTGTTTGACGTACAATCCATTGAGTTACCATCCATGGGTTCTTATGGAGATTGTCTGGAGCTTTACTGGTTACAGTCACTACATGATGCTCTTGTTGATACTATCATCTATTCTTTTGGGCTAAGGATACTGGAGGTGCTGGACTTGGACTCGCTATTTGTAGAGGTAAAACTAGGGATTCCGAATTCCTTTGCAATAAAAACAGTCAAATCTTTTACTAATCTGACCATTCTACAGTGGCAATCAAAATTTAGCTTGAGGTAGCCTCGATTTTGCCAACTTGCTATACGCTATTGACTTTGTACGCTAAAAAATTTGACAGTATTGATTTACCAGCTCCCTTGTTTAAATATTGAATCAGGTTTGGAAATCTGATGGGAGGCCACATGTGGATGGAGTGGTAGCCTTAGCATCGCAACTTTCTTGGTCAAACTTAGGATATACCGCAATATCAATCCGAATGATTCAGCTATCCATCCTGTTTCCTCAGACGTTAAAGCGAATCATAGAAGTGCAGATACTGAGCGGACAAAAAACAATTTTAAGAGGCAACAGTCGTGGCACTCCAAAGCACAATACCAAATAAGTCTTTAGATGATAGTTGCAATGAGAAGGGGGAAAAAAAGCCAGCTTTTAGCGTTATAGTTTTCCATTTTCATATTGTTAGGTGAAGAATGCTATTTAAAACTGGAGATTGAATATCTGCTATAAAAATAAAGCGCCCAGAATCGCAATCAAATTCTGACCGTTTATACGTACGTTCCCCCCTTAATTCGTGGTTGGTTCCAATGGGACAGGCGGCAACATTTTACAGAGGTATTAAAACGAGTGATTTTGAAATCAATGAAAACCATGGAGAAAATAAATGGCATAATATAATTTAAAAACAAAATTAACAACAAAATAATGAAACCTTAATCCAACTAAAAGAACATGTTCATATTTTAACCAAAAACAGAACACCGGCTCGACAAAAAGAATTTAATATACTGACATCTAAAACTCATGGTCGCTGACAAATCTTCGGTAGGGATTTTTACTTATTCACTTCTTGGACTTACATAAAACCCTGGATGGATATAAAAACGGAATGAGAAATATATCACTTGAAGATCATCACCGATCATTTAGCAAAAGCAATACGATCCGGAAGATTTACTTACTCGGCTGCTTGAGCAGCAGCGGCCGGTGCTGCTGCAGCTGGCTTATCTCCTCCAGGTCCCTGAGGAGATTAAGAAAAATAACATGAAAACCCACATCATAATTTGAGAAGAAAATGAATTTGACCCATAAAAATAAAAGAATCTATTCAACATCATTGATAATAACATCCGAACAAGTCATTACAAAAATGGCAAGAATCATACCAAAAAAAGAAGAGAGAATTTCACCTATGGTTTCCATAAAAAAATGGAAAAACACCAAGAAAACAAAACATGTAAAATCAAAATCATTGAGCTGAGTGCACACCAATACTACATGGTACAGAAGTTCTTACCCGGGCAAGTCACTCTTCTCTCCTAGCAAATTTTCTTTCCCTGCTTGCCTTATTCTTAGCTCTATTAGCTTCAAACTGGTCCGACAACGTCTTCTCTCTAGCATTCTCAGCCTTAGATTTGTGGATGCTTTCCATAAGAACTCTCTTGTTCTTAAACACGTTACCCTTGACTTTCATGTACATGTCATGGTACATGTGTTTGTCAATCTTTTTTGATTCCCTATACTTGCGAAGCAAGCGTCTTAGAACACGCATCCTTCTCATCCATGAGATCTTTGTGGGCAACCTTGCTTCCCTTGTACACTTGCGCTTACCTAAAATTGGTACGGAAGTCAAGGCTCAGTTATTCAATGCAAACATATTTTCCCAGATATGCATCACAATTTTCTGATTGCTAGAAGATGATTACTCGAGGGATAAATTTCAATGATACTTCATTTCATCTTTCTTTTTATTATTATTATGATTTTGGACATCCTAACTACAAAGCTATCAATAATATAATCTGATTTCAACATGGTTCTCAAACTTTGAGCATGTAAAAAGTTCTTTAACCTACCTACTTTGCATCTATAAATAACATCAAGTTCAGTAAACCTCACAATCATAAAGTACAGTAAGACAACATACCATATCCAGAGTGGCTGCGCTTTCTGTTGGCTTCCTTCATGTGATGGGCACGAGATCAGGAGTGGATCTTGGTTGGCTTCCAAATGATAAAGCCATCTTTAACCAATTTCCTGTATGTTTTGTACCGCACTTTCCAATTCAAATACAAAAAAATGATGAAAATCAAGCAAAAGCAAATAATAATAATAATAAAACAAAAACCTAATATGACATAAATCAGTCTATAGAGTATTCACTCTCTTATGAACAGCAAACTGAATCAACTTGAACTTGCAATCAATTGTTCAGAGTTTACAGCTAGGAAATAAAGATATCTTTTTATATATATTTAATGAAGCAAACAAGAAATCAGCACGGTATTCACTTAAAAGTAAATTATCCATTTGGCAAATGATGAAATTGAGACTGCTTCAACGCATACATTGCTCTCCATGGCATACAAAGATGAAACAGAAAACCATTCTAATTCGAAATTCGATTTTCCTCATGCGAAAAAATAGTAATCCCTCGACTTAATTGATGTATTCACCACACGTTTTAGTTAAGAATATCGACTTCTTGGATAAAGTTAAAAAAAAAAAAAATTTGCATAGCACAAACTGCAAAGAAAACATGCTAAAGCTCATATCGGCAACCTATATAAAATTTGGCTGTTATAAATCACTAAAACATCAGGAAAAAAAAAAAAAAAAAACCTTAGATTTGGGAACAAACGATACAAGATAAAGTCCAAATTATACCTAAACTTAAAACTGATGGCTGATGATTACGAAAATGAAAAAAGACGTACGGCAGTTGGCTATGGAGATCTCGTTGACTCCATTTGCATTGAGTCAAATCTTTCCTTTTCCGCACTTTAGAACGCTCGCTGAGTGCTGTTTCTGGAGCTTAAGCTAAACCATCTCTCCCTGCCTCTCCTCCCACCGCAGCTGTCATTGCATAGAAGAACAAAGAAGGAAGTGACAGCGGCCATTTTAATATGACCTCCTGTATGGACTACGGGTTTGGACATTCTGCTTCGGGTTTCTAGAAAATGGATTCGGCGGTGATGCTGGATGGGTATGTACACCTGTCCTTGTAATACTTTTATGGACCCTGAAAGCCCAACAATTTATTTCATGGGCTTAGCTAATTTAATTAAACATAGAAGGCTTCAGCTTAGCTTGGAGAATTGCAAAACAAAAGTCTTAAAAGAATTTCAGTTGTAACCGAGAAAGAATTTTCGAGTCCTAAAGTAAAAGGAACAAAATTGAATTTGAAAATATAGAATATAATATTGACATGATACAATTACTCAATATAAAAAATAATTAAAATAAGATATAAAAATTTAATATAATATGAAAAAAATAACACGAACATGATATGAATAGTCTCAAAAAATATATAATATGAATTATTAACGTATCAAAATTTATTATAAATATAAAATACATTAAATATGATTATGATATAATAAAATACACGAATACAATACGAATACATAAATTACTGGATTTAAAATATACTTAACTACCTATAAATGATAATGATAAGGAATGTTGGTGTCATTCAACTAGGTTGTATTCGTCACAGTCCTGCAAGATTATATATATATATATATATATATATATATATATATATTAGTTAGTGGCACCGAAATCTGCAGATCATTTGGCCATCATGCAACCAAATCATCCTGAAGCCTGATTCTTTAATTGCTTAAATCGTAGACATATTACACCAACCTTTCCTATATATAAAAGGACAATGAGAGTAGCCTGCCCTGCACTGCAGTTTCATCCAGTTATATTTCTTTCTATCAAAGTTGTGCTTATAATCTTAAATCACGACTATTTTCACCCGTTCCTTGTTCGCTACCTCCTTGCTTCTTTGTTCAATCCTTGTCATTGCTTCTGCCAATGATTATAGTTATGATTCATCCAAAAACCAAGCTGCATACGATTATGGTAGAAAACCAGAAGGGGAAGAATGGCCTGATTATGGCACAAAAGGAAGCCCGAGGATGTCACAAAACTAGAGGTCTACAAACCAGTAGAGCCAGAAGATTACAAGGAAAAATCTGATTATGACACAAAACCAGTCTACCAACCACAACCAGAAAATGCAGAGTCGGAAAAGGAAGAAAAGCATAAATACAGCAGCCAAAAGAACTGCTACGAACAACAGCCAGAAGAAAAAGAAAAGCCAAAGTCAGAAGAGGATGAGAAACCTGATTTTGGCACTAAGCAACAACAAGAAAAAAAACCTGATCATTATGACACGGAGGTTCCAGACTTGTACTCACCAAAGCCTGGAGTTCTCCCCATTGGTGTTTAAGGGCTTGTTTCATGCAAATCAGGTCCTAACTATTATCCTGTTCAAGGTATATGATTCAGACCCTGTTTTCTTTCCCCCCTAAAGTGCCATTGTATTATGAAATTTTTAAGATTTATGTTGCTTTAACTCTTTTTTTTTTTTTTTGAAATATGTATGCACAACACATATCTAGACTTGAGTACGAGAATATGATCTTTCAAGCACTCTTAAAATATATAAAAATTTTAAAAAAGTAAAATTAAGCATATTCATGTCTAATGCTAACACTTAAATCTGAGTAACATAGTTTAACGGTGTTATCTCTCTAATTCAACTCATGTTTTTGCTCAACCTTCTTTCCACGAGCAAAGGAGCTTTGGCAAGGATAACATGTCAAGCTGTTGACAAGAATGGGTACAAGAAACCTCACTCGTTTTGCAGTGGAAAAAACTGATGTAAAGGGTTACTTCCTAGCAACATGTCCTATCCTTTAGGCCTTGACGAGGATGATCCGTTGACTAAGCTCACAGAGTGCAAGGCATTTCTTGAAAGATCTCCATTGGAGATCTATAATGTTCCAGTAGATGTAAAGAAAGGCACTAGCGGCGCTTCTCTTTCTGATTTCCGCGTTCTCAATCAGAATAGGAAGAAGCTTTACTCGGAGGGACCTTTCTCTTCACCTCTAAACCTAACTCAGTCCCTAATGGCTGCTAAACAGCTTAATATATATATATATATATATATATATATTTTGCTTTTAATTTTTTGTCATCTGTTTTGGTATTGAAGAAGGCAAGTCGGGTCGAGTCTCTCTTCTACTTTTTTTTTTTCTTTGTCTTTATTAGTTTTTCATCTCTTCGATGGATTTCTTATCTCATGTAATCATGATAACATTGTTGGACTAAATGTTGCGGTTTTCACCAGAAACATATAAAGAGCTTTGTTCTGTTAATGTTTGTTTTTCTTCTCTTTTCCAAAACAATTACTTGCATTTCACAAGTGTAATGCTCTCCAGTATCAAACTATCAATTATCATATTTATCACTTAAGTTTTCAATTCTTGCGTTGAATTCCTAAAAAGAGTTTTATTTTTAGGTTGCTTACTGAATACGGTATGGACATTGACAGAATTGGTAGGCAGTAATGACTAAAAAAATGTTTAAAAGAAGGAATTTAATTGAATCGTGGTATGAATTGCGAATAATAATATATCAGAATTTAACAAAGTTAGCGAATAATACCACCAAAGATCAAAAAGTTAAATGAAAGAAGAGAAAAGAGGTAACCCAAAAAAACCGTATATATAAACCATTACATAGCCGTTGAAGTAACGGCAACACCACCATCTCAATGCTCCCAAGCTCGGGGACAACACTATCCTGCGGAACAGCAACAGTTTACGTCGTTGATTGCCCATTCCAATTGTGGAATCTGATGAAACTTCATGTAATTCTCATAAGCCATCGGACAACTTTTGTACTGGCTTTTCTTCCTGAACTCGCACCATCACTAGACACTACAACAACAATGTTCACCAACTCTTCCTCAACCTTCACCGAGCCGTAAAAACAACCATTGTTTATATCTGGATTACAAGAGTACGCAGGCCCCGTCTGAGCCTGACACTGAATTTTCCTGTTCGGATATGACAATGGGGTCAGTGGCATAGCCGCCAATCTGGTTCAGCCGTTCAGGTCATAACCAAATCCATTTCTAAGTTCTTGTTACAGGGCTGTAGATAAACTGATAGGTTTAAATTGGGTTTGAGCTGGGTTATTATGATTATTAATTTGATAATTGTTTTGAGTTAAATTGTTAATTGTTTTGGGCTTATTGGGTTATAATTTGTTGACACGTACTCCGGCCTATTTCGCTGGAAGCCTCTAAAACAGCGGGTTCTTTGGTAGGCTTCATTATCAAACCAGCGTTGTCCGCCACGATCTATGCAATGGCTAAAATATTAAAAAGGTCATGGATTATTTTATTTTTTTAAATAAATTTTTTTATATGTTTATTGTATTCAAATGAATTTTAATATCTTAATTTATATTTAATTAAGTTCTTCTTTTAAATAAAAAGTATTTATATTAAAAATTTATTTAGATATAAATTAAATCTTAAGAACTTATTTAAGTATAAATCAAAGGTTAAAAATTTATTTTAATACAAGATAAACTCATTAATTCTTTACATGAACAGTTAAAAGTCCAGGCAATAGTGAAAATATAACTGGAGCTAAATTCTAAAGCATAACTAAAGTAATAATTTGTCATGTGCAAGAACCAGGACAACATCAGTTAATTTGAAGATGATCCTATAAATTATACCATGATCTATTTTTTTTTTAATAAAAGCAGTTATAATTTGGAGATAGAGAAAATGATTACAAAAAATAAAATTTGAATCTTAAATATGTTGAATATTACATTTGATCTTTAAAACAAAATTATCTCTAAATTTTCTTTATATATACATATATATAAGATTAATAGAAGTAATATATAACAACAAAAGGAGAGAGTTTATTGGGGTGGCATGAAAAGGAGCATTCATCTAAGTGTTCGTGTACTTTAGATTTAGAAAGTGGTACCCAAGTCCACAAATCACGTTGTCGTCGTGCACCCAACTTAACTTTCTATATAGTTTATGTTGTTTACTATATCACAACCTTAATCATTGGTAAGTATGTTCATGTTTGACCAATTTCTCTATAAAAGGAAACGGTATCAGCCCCTATTCTTCATCCACTTTATTTCTTTCTTTGTTCTTAAAATAATTCTTTGTTCTTAAAATAATTCTTACATTGCAGAGTCTTAGCCACTGCCATGGCTCTTTCACGTTTCTCCTTGGCATTCTCGTTACTTCTATTGTCGTTGGTAGTTATTGCTTCGGCTGGCGATTATGGTGATGATTCATCGAAATATGGTTTTGATGGAATACCGGCTGATAGCCCTCAAGCGAAGCCAGAAAATGAAGAGAAGCCCAAATATGACGTCTACAAGCTAAAACCAGGAGAAAAAGAAAGGCCTGATTACAGCGAAAAGCCATACGTTGTTAAACCGAAGGCAGAAGGGGAAGAGAAGCCTAGGAACGGCACAAAACAAGACATCTACAAGCCAAAACCAGAAGAAAAAGAAAAGTACCCTAGTTACAACAGAAACTCTTACGTTATTAAACCAAAACCAGAAGAAGAAAAGCATTATTATAGCAATAAACCAGACAACTACAAGCAAGCAAAGCCTGATGAAAAAGCTGGGTATGGCTACAAACCAAAGACCGGAGAAGAGGAAAAGCCCAGAAAACCATACGTTGTTAAACCAGAGCCAAAAGGTGAAGAAAAGCCATACTACGGCACAAATCAAGAGGAAAACGAAAATCGTCTCTCCGTTGCTGTTCAAGGGCTTGTTTTATGTAAATCAGGTTCAACGTATTACCCAATTCAAGGTAAGGTCTAGTTGGACTATCCTAACAATCCCTTTTTTATTATGACTTTGTTTAATAACTAAATAAATGTAATGCGGTCACATTTTGCGGCACGAGCAGGGGCTTTCGCAACGATCACATGTAAAGCTGTTGATGAAGTTGGGGTCGAGAAAACTCTCTCCGTTTGCAGCAAAGCAACTGACGCAAAAGGTTACTTCTTTACTACATTGTCTGATTCAGGTCGCGACAAGTTTAAGCTTAGAGAGTGCAAGGCGTATCTTAAAAGCTCTCCATTGGAGAACTGCAAAATTCCCACTAATGTCAACAAAGCCATCGAGGGTGCAATTCTTTCTGCTTTCCGTGTTCTAAAGGAAAAAAAGACAAAATTGTACTCTGTGGGGCCTTTCTTCTACACCGCCGAGGCTAATCCTAAGCCGGCCCCTAAATATGGTTACTAAATTGGAATAATTTCTTCAAGACTAAACGATCCAATTTCCTCCCCCATTTTGATCTTCTGTTTTCAAGTTGCAGATTGCAACTTGAGTTGATCCTTTTCTGTGGTTTTTTCCATTTTTTCTTTAACCGAATATTGTTATTTGATGATGATTTTATTGGCTTGCTGGAGTAGCAGCCTTTGTCAGAGATTTGTAATGTACTTTGCTCTATCAATAACATTTTGAATATGATTATTTTTTTGGAGAAATTATTTGCTTTACGAGTAAAATTTTTAAACTTCACGTTATATTAATGGAATAACATACATTATTTAATATATATTAAAAAAAAGTTTTAAAATATTTAAAATATATAACAAATTCTTAACGTTATTTATAAATAAAAAATTTCATTATCAGCAGATCAAAGGCAAACTTTTATTTTTATACTCAAAAGTGTTTTTCATTCTTTTTTTTCTTTTCTATGGGTTGTTGCATCTTCAAAACTAGATATTACCATCCGAATTTAAGCCACGTACATTTATTACTCTGTGCATTGCTATTCTGCTATTCAAAACAATGACTTTATTTGCACAAAATGGTGAAACTTTGCACAGCTTTTATCTTACCAAAGCTCTCAATTATTTATATCCAATGAATAGAATTCCCAAAAATAGCACCCAGCTATTTAAAATTAGAATTTAGTTAGCAATTTATGTAGTTATTACTGAAAGTAACTCCGCTAGTTGGAAGCATGCTTTTATATATATATATATATATATATATATTTTGGCTCGTTTTTGCATCCGAATGACTGAAATAACTACTGCAAAATAATAGCACAAACTCAAACGTCAACTGCTTCAGCTTAGTTGTAGAACACAATTTAGAGCTTAATTACGATGTTGGTTTAACCTTAGTTCACCAGGGACCAGGGCATATGAGAATTAGCAAAGCCATTAATTTAACAAATTACAATGCCTGATGATGGATTAAATAATGAAATTAATGTTAATGTTGCATCAAAATATTCCCAGCAATGAAATTTTCTTCCAACGTCATATGAATAACAGTTAATAGATAGGGCTTCCTACTTCTTTTTCTTCTTTGCAGCTTGAGCTGTTTATATTTTTAACAGAAATAAAAAAAGATAACTAGAATCGTCAAATTATTTTCAGATAATAAATTAATAATTTTTAACTTTGCCAAGTTACAGAGCATCTTTCCAACTTTGAGAATCTATAGCAAGAAATCTATGCTTTTTCCCTTGTTGACTGTGGATTTTCATACCACGTTGTTGTTGATGCAGTCACGTCCAGTTTATACCCCCCAGATTGCCTACATTTCCTTTGCTGTCGCCTGTCGTGCAAACAACTCATTCTCCATTTGGTGTTGTTTCTAACATTTAATAGAATAATGGGGATCCTTTTTTTCCTCTATAAAAGATCAGGGTGATCGGTAATCTCTCATATATTTCTTAATTTGCAAATTTCATATCATTGAAACATGGTTCCCACCCGTTCCTTCTTAGCAGCCACTCTGCTCCTTCTTTCATCCCTTGTCATCGTCTCCGCCATTGATTATAGTCAAGGCTCAGAACCACACCTTGGCAACTCAACGCCAGAGGCAAAAGAGAAGCCACTGCCTATTGGAGTTGAAGGGCATATTTTATGTAAATCAGGCACTTCATCTGTACCGATTCAAGGTGACATCTAAATCCATTCTTTCAATATCTACAATCTGAAATCACTTCTTTTACATGTAAGTACATATTATTTTGTAGCTGATACTGATTTTTCCTTCTAAAATGTTTTGGCTTTTAGGAGCTATTGCTAGGATAACATGTCTAGCTGTTGATGAGTTCGGTTATGAGACAGCACCTTTCTCTTTCTTGAGCGGTGCAACTGATGCAAATGGGTATTTCTTTGCAACTTTGACCCCTTCTCAGATCAACGATAAGTTGCAGCTTTCGCAATGCAAAGCATTCCTGGGGAAATCTCCATTAGAGACATGTAAAGTTCCAACAGATGTGAGCAAAGGGATCCGAGGTGCTCTCCTCAATACTTACCGTGTCCTAGACCAAAGGAAAATGAGGTTGTACTGGGTCGGACCTTTCTTCTACACATCAGAATGAGATGGCTATTAAATTCGTAGTAAAATTAATTTATCCTTCTACAATAAGACTCATAATTAATTTGTGTTTTATCTTCCAAATATTATTTCAATTTTAAAGTTCTCTGGTTGATTATAATATTGGTTTTGGAGGTGGTTTTATTGTATGCTTTCCATTTGTGTAAAGAGGATTGTGAAAACCTTTGAATATAATGATTCATTTGATTACTGCTTGGACCGGTAATTGTTACAAAATAATTGTCTAACTATTAATGCAGCTAATTAAAATCTCCTATATTTTAGCTTTTGAAATTGCTTTCAGAACTAAATCACTTGAAAAAGGGATTCATCTCAGGTTTAATGCCTGTAATTGTCTAATTAGTATATGATTCAACGGAAGTCTTTAAAAATAAATATATATTAATGTGGTGACATCATGTGTGTATCATACATTTTCGACTCGTACCTGTGAAATATCTTGTCCTTGTGGCATGTGTGGACAAGGCAGGCTAAGAAGAAGCGCGATTTCACCGTCTAAATACTAGTTGTCTATTATCTTAAGTTTACTGTAATGTTGCAAAAGCCGACGCGCTGATAGAGAAGGGGAGAAACATCCATTTTTCTCTATCAAATCTTCTATAAGAACAAACATAATGAATCCAGGAAAAAAATATAGCCAAGAACTTAGTAGGATTTCAATGCCTAATTATTGGCTGGCTTTGCACGTCGCATTTGGATAATTTAAGCCTGTGTTTTGATGCATGCATGGTTTGATTATCTGGTGTGCCAACCACCGGTCTATGAATCATTCTCCCTCTCTCCGTCGTGCAGCCAAGTCTTTTCCTACCAATACCATCCATTAATATACATAGCAATATTTACCCATCTCTTTAAAAGGACAACCTAATCCTAATTATGTATAGACCACCAAGTAAATATCAATTCATCAATCTTTGTCTCTGATAGATCAGGACATGAAAATGGCTCTTACAAATTTCTTCTTTGGAACTTTTAGGCTTCTTTTGTCACTTTCAGGGGCTGTTTTGTCCAGTGATGGTCAATATATAACCCCAATCACATCCTTTAAATTGGACTCATTCAAAAATCGAGCTATAAGATTCAAAAATCGAGCTATAAGATGCAGATTCGGTTCTTACAAATTGAATTTTGATAAAATTTTTTTTAAAAATTCAAATCGATCCGGCTTAAATTATTATTAAATAATAAATTATTTATGGCAGTATATGATTTATGGATGTAACTACGTTGGTGCTATGGCATGGATAATATGTAAGGGTGATACGTAAAGCGTATGAGACAAAATGTTTATCAATTTTGAATCATATTACTTTAATTTATGTATAATTTTATTAATTTTTTTTTGTTTACATAAAAAAATATATTAAAATTTAAAGATAATAATTGAATCTTCTCTTCTCAACTTAAACTTTTAAATTAATTGATCATCCCATTTAATTGTTAGATTGAAACAAATTTATACACATCCAAGCTAAGTACTTCCCGTGACGTTTCCAACTATTCATCACCGTGAACACGAGAATGCCTCATATGAAATTATGTGCCGCACCCATCTACAAACTTTTTTATTTTTGTGGTTTGTTTTGAATCGTTGAAAATGCTAGTTTGGTAGATTCTTTGTTGATCATAACCAGTACCTAAAATTGCATCCAACATAGCAGCAATGGGGCTCAATTATTGGACAAAAAATTAAATACTAAATACTAGTAGTAATTAATTTGAAAGGGATATGTAGCCCTACCCTACCTCAATTTATTAAGACCGAGATAATGAAATGGGTAGCTTTGCCTCATTGGCTGGGGCTTGTTGGGTTGCGTATTTATTTGTCTTGGGAGGGTGAAAAACAACGGAACCTCGAGATAGCAACGGATGCGAAGCAAAATAAAGATGCTGAAATTACCAAGTCAGGAGTCTGCCCAAGAAAATGTCCGCTTCAAGCTCCGATTTTGATACTTCACTCCTTCCAAGGTCAATACCCCCCTCACCCTCACCCTTGCCTTATCTCTCTCTTTCTGTATTCCTCTCTTCAAGAATAGAATCCCTTTGCCACTTTGCCTTCATTGATTAACCCCCAAGAATCAGACTGAACAATATCACAGCTCAAGAAAATATTAAATCAAAGTCTCCAAGAAAAAGAACATATGGAGAAGCATAAGAGGAGTTGTCGACAGGGGAGAAAGAAAGTTGAGCTAAGCATGAGTAGCAATGCCGGTTGTGGAGGAGGGGGTATCGAAAGGGTTGTTGTGTTGGGTGGAGCCTTGGCTGTTGCAAGCCTGATAGCTGCTTTCACGATCAAGAAAAGTAGTAGCAAAGATAGCAATATGGACGCAACGATTTTGGCAGCTACCGACTCTTGCTGCTGCACAGAAGAAGAAGATGGAAATGAAGGGCTACGTTTTATCCTTCAGGATTCCTCTTCAACTCTACATCAACATTCGTGGTTAGTTTTTCGTAATTCATATCATAGAATTTGACCTTAGGAAATAGAATTGATGGTATGTTCCTGGGAAAATTAGAGCCCAAGATCTACGGTTCCACCAAGTTCTACATTCAAAACTCTTGATTTTACGATTATATATATAAATTATATACAATTTTCATGCACGATTTCATTAGACTGATGTTAACCTGTCTCATTTTGTAAATTCTGTAATTTGGAGGGCTATTTTATTTGCAGTTGCACAAAGCATGGAACATCGAAGATTGGTATCACCCAAATTGAAACTTGCGAATTGGTCTCTACCCAAAGTTTGAGCACCTTGGTAAACAAATAACCCATATTCCTTTGCTGCATTTGGATTTTTTTTTTTTTCGTTAATTTCTATAAAAGCTGTCCCAAAGCACAGTCAACTCTGAAACATTGTAACATCTTAGGTTCTTTATCACTTTGCATGTTTTATGCAGGAAGAGAATACGATGCAATGCGAAAGAAAGGATTCTGTCAGTGGTCAGCTAGAGATTATCGTTCATGATGCAGAGCAAGAGAGCATAGCAATGACCGATGATTATGGTGATACTGAAGAGCTTTCACGGCCGGTAGGTGATATTAAGCCAATGAACGGGGCCAAGAACGAGAGCAATGTCACTTTAGTGAAGGAAACTATTGAAATAGAGATAGAGGACGAGGCAGTCGACGTAGATGCAGAGCAGCCGGCGGCTGAAGAAAGTTCAACACTGCAGTCATCTTTGTCATCGGTGCCATCAAAAGAAGAGAAATCACCAATTTCGAAGGGGGAAGAAGATGAAGAAAATTGTTCACTCATGCAATCATCATTTTCAACAGAAGAAGAAGACGACAACGAAGACAAAGAAGAAGAATATCCACCAATAAGATCGTATTTTTCTATATTGGAAGACGAAGGAATTGCTGAAGAAGAAGAAGAAGATTCGCTTGTGCAATCACAATTGTCAGCAGAAGAAGAAGATGAAGAAGAATGTTCATCTATAAGATCGTCGTTTTCAATGGAAGAAGATCAAGAAAGAGAAGAAGACGAACATTCACCAAAGGAATTATCATTTTCAACGGATGAAGAAAAAGAATCACCACCGCAATCATCATTTTCAACAGAAGAAGAGGATGAGAATGGTGAAATTGTTCCAGGAATAGAGGAAGAGAGCTCAGAAGGAACAAGGAGTTCTTCCCCAGAACCTAATATGGAGGTAATTTATCCAGCGGAGATGATGGGGGTCCTTTCACCTGAATCCGAAGAGATGAACATTAGCCATCGAGTATCTGTAAAGAAATCCGAGAAAGACATAACGGCCAAGATAGAAACGTATCATTACTTGGCCAAAACGTCTGCGGAAAGGTGCAGCAACGGTGGAAAGAACAGCAAAGTAACCCAGGAGGTTGTCGTGATAAATGATCAAAAAGAACATTCAGCAAAGCGGCAGATTTGGGTTTGGTTAGCTTTGGTCCTACTGCTGCTTTTTTTTGCTTGCCAATTGCTTACTGCAACGTAATTATCTCTCTAACAGTGTTTCTTTTGTTTTTCCCATGAAATAAGAACTAGTCCCGACAGGCAGGTCCAAAAAATAAAAAAATAAACTAAGTCTGTAGTACATTTCATTCAAATTAAGTATTTATGAACTTCAATAAATTCACCAGCTACGACGAAGCTGAATTTATATAATGCTACCAATATTGTCTGACAATGAGAAACTAAGATGTGAAGAAATTGATTCCTATAAACTACTTTTTTATTTTTAAAGTAATATTTCCAGTTAATTTAACATGAAAATGGTTCTTAATTTAGCATCCATTAAAAAACACAAGCAAGTAAACCAATGGAAGATAATTTTATTTCGGTAGGGAGGAAAATTAGTTTACTAATATCTGTTTAGTTTGAATTTTTTTTTACTAATATCTGTTTAGTTTGAATTTTTTTTTTTAAGTTCTTAAAGGTTACTATTAAGTTTTCATAAAATATAAAAGCTTTAAAAATTAAACAAAAATTATTTAAAAATTTTACCTTTATATGCTTTTTTTATAGATATTAAATTTCTATTTAATAATTTATAATATTTTTGAAAAAAATAAAAATTTTATAAAAAAATTAGCATTTAAAAAAAGAAGAGAAGGAAATGTTCATATTTCTATTTTTTTTAAGCTCTTTTTTTTATATTGTTCATTAAAAATAAATTGATTTATTTTTTGAGAACTTTCCAAAAAAGTTTGCCTCGCTTACGCTTTTAAAAAGCTTTTCTCAGCTTACGCTTTTAAAAAACTTTTAAGCTCGAAAAAAACTAAGCCAAACATACTATAAAATATTTAGTTGTATAAATATCCGTTTACCTATCTTTTTATATTTTTATTATATTTTTTATTTTTATTAATAAAATTATAATATAAAAATAAAAAATTATATAAATAATAAAATTTTAATTTAATATTTAATTTATGTCAACTTTTAAAATTAATTATATAAATTAATTAAATTAAATTAAATTATTACGTGTCTCCGTGCAAAGTGTACACTCAACTGTCACCTTCTATTTTTCTTCCAAGTACAATGCCCAGACCTTGAGTCATCTTACTGGGTTCTAGTAGGTTCTGGTTTATTAGGCCAAGTCAGAAAGATGTATAGTCACACAGCGAGCGAGCGAGAGAGAGAGAATTTGGGCTGCACGTTGAGTCTCATTGACGGAAGTGGGCACCTGAGCTAAATTCCGATATCTATCCTGATGATATCAAACAGAGGGAATCTGTAGACAGAGCAAAATCCTTTTTTTCTTTTTATTCTAGTAGAAAAAAGCAAATTGACATGTGAAGGTACACAAAAACAAATCACTTTGAAAAAAGACGCAAGTGATATTTAGCTTTCAAAGTTTCAACTCAAACCGAGAGAGAATGGGATATCAGTAGAATTTAACCAATCATTTCCTTGTATAAACGCCCCAACAGAGAACTGACTTGCCTCAGCCGAGCTTTTGATGACCCTATAACCAGGCCAAGTTACTCTTGTACTCGTATTCGACCCGGGCCCTCTGTTCAAATACTCCCCATAATAAAGGGTACTCAAAGCAAATGTCCCGTTCCATTCTAACCAACCAGCAGGATCCACGGAATCATCGATGTATGAACGAATAATAACCGTCCTGGAATACTCTTTCCAAGGACGCCCCAAATACGTATTGAACGATGATTTAACCGGTATTAAATCCGCAGCAGCAGCAATCTTGCTGTTTAAAATTGAAATCCCAGTGTTCTGGTTCGGGTCTTCCCTTCCTTGTGCTGTGAAGATGTTCTTTTGGTTTGGATTCGGCTTACGAGCATATAAATTGCAGCCTTGGAAAACCGCAGCCGCGTTTCCGAAGATGAAGTCGACCGTACCGTATATGTCGCATTCGCGATAGAATTGCCTGAGGGAATGGACGTAGAGAGTGTCCTGGTAGCCAACAAAGCTGCACTTATAAAATGCCGAGAGGTCTGACCCACTCCTTAAAGCCACCGCCTGGTGTTTGCTCGGCCCTGCTGCGTTTTCAAAGGTTATCCCCTTGGCTATGAACCCGTTCCCCACCACAGCTACGGCAGATTGAAACAACGGAAAAAATTAGCAAGACTTTTAATTAATTGGACAGCACCTTCTCAACAACTAAAGCCAATTAAAACGGAAAAAGACAAGCAAGTCAATGATGAGCCAGCAGGCCCACTTCAGCATGTGAGCAACTGTCTTATCAAAGTTTTAGATGTTGTAAACAAAAGAAAGGTTTATCTCCCCGACAAAATCAGTAATAAACGCGGTTTGGTTTTATCCCCGAACCAGGAACATCAGGAAATGCGTGTCCTAATCATAAACAACTAACAAATATATCAAATTTGAAAGCAACGGCAGTGAAATATCTTTCTCATCACCTCAGTAGTTCACTGACCTAGTGATGAGCCCTCTTGGATTCAGAATTCCGATGAGGAACTTGGGGGCTAGAGCTTTCTGCACTAGAGGCTTCTCTTCTAATTATTATTATTTCTCTTTTCTTTCCCCCCGTAGCAGATAGAAGGCACAAAGGTTAAGGAGATATAAACACTAAATGAACTTGACTTTCTAAAACTTTTTATGTTTTATCTCACTTATGGACATGCTGATGCTATAAATTTTTGGGTGTTCCCTTCTTTCTTTTTTCTTTTTCTGCATTGGGTCATATTTCCTCCTATTTTTTTGGTGGTTTTCACTGGAAAGCATATTTATCCATGAAGTATTGATTTCCCCCCGATATTCTAATGAAGAACATTACAATAAACATTAGGAGTAATTACTAATTTATATCATAGACGTTTCTCAAGTTTTTTCTATTGCAGGTATTTGAATAAATATAAATATAATATAAATTATTAAAAAATAAAAAATTTTAAATCAATATATATTGAATGTGTTATGTTCAATATTTAAAAATATTGTCATAATTTAAAACTGTGAGGCGTGGGTGGGTACGTCAGAATGACTTTCTCCTCTGATTGGCCAATATCAGTGGTCCCACAATGAATACATCTAATACGGATTCTCCCGTTCGAGAGTGCAGTATTTTACTTCGATAATTAAAGTTTTTATTTTTATTTTTAATTTTTTTTTTAAATTAGGCCAAATGGAAACACAAGTAGTAGACAGAAGGTCATTTGAAAATTGTTTCCAAACTCACCGACCGTCGCAGATCGGAAAGTAGTATAGCCATCAACGACATTTCTGCTGGCCTTCACCACTGTCTTCCCGATCCCATCTCCCACAAACATCAGCATTTTCTTCTTCCTTTCCACCTCTACATTTTCAAAATAAGCGCCGGCTTTTATATATATCACAAACCTAATTCAACAAATAAGGCTCTTAATTAATTAATTTTCCCAATTTAAACATTTTAAAACTGAAGTATAGTAGTATAGGTTTGTTAAATATACCTTGTGTCACTGTTGTTTGGAGCGGCGGCAACAGCGTCGGTGATGTTGGTGAAGTTTCCAGTGCCATCCTTGGCAACAATCAGGTCGAACTTGGTTTCATTAACTGAGGCCTGCAGAAGTTTTCGATCTTTCCAGGATAACCATGTTGGGAACCCATTTTTCACGTGTCCGTATTCGGGGAAAACCTCGGATTTGGATTTGTTGACACCAGGGACTTTTTTGAGCATGACAAGAGAGTTGCTGACATGGTGAGAGATGTTGTGGAGACCTTTTTTGATAATACTCCTAACCTTTCCCTTGCTATGAGCGAACCCATCAAGACACGTGTACTGGTTCGTCATCGCCGCGCTTAAAAATGTCTGCAAGTCGTGGTAGTTCCTGGAGACTGCTAATCTCTTTGGGGCGAGATCAGCGAGGGCTACTCTCAGCTCCGCTAGGGTGTTGTCAAAAAGCTCCAGGCAATCATTAATAGCTGTCTCTTCGAATGTGCTGTTGTAAATTTTGAGCTTCTTTTCAATGTTGGAAACGTTTGCAGAGGACAGTCTGACCTCATACATGGTTTGATTCAAGATTGCTGAGATGAGCTCCGGAAGTGATTTGGAGGTGAGATCTGGAAGAACAGAAATGGTGGAGACACAAAGCTCGGGATATAAGGTGCCCTCACATGCTGAGAACGGTCTTAGGAGATGCCTGTGGACGTGAAAATGCTGGATTTGTGTGGTTTTGGGGCTTTTTTTTAAAAGAACTACCAAGGAAAGCAGGACTAAGACAAGTGCTAAAATGGGAAAAAGAATAAGCAATGTCTTTGATCTTCCGCTTGGATTGTACATGTTTGATGCTTGCTAGCTTTTGACGATGGAAACGGAAAGGGAAATAGAAAACAGAGGGGAAAAGAAAGGAGAGTTTAGATACTGACAAGTGGGAGGAGGCGAGTTGCTAGCCTCTTAAATAAGGTTATTGATTTGATGTTGTGTAGAGTTAAGATGGACAACTCACGGAAAAATGGGTCATGTTCCCTTGTACTTAGACCTCACAAGGTCTTTGTCATTGTGATAAAATGAAGTCACGAACGATTATGTACTAGAGTTTTATTGGTTTACATCATATTTAATCTGTAAAACGTTTATCGTGAGTAAAATCGTGAAAGCCAAGTCTAAGCGACAATGCCTTGGAAGTTGATATGGATATTTGATACTAAAACCGACTCAGTGGATGCTAGCTAGCGATGTGCCACTCATGTCCTAAAAAGGAACGGACAGCTGGTTGGAATGGGACAGTTTGCCCGATAAGGAACTTTAAGGTGTCTCGGCCTACTAGTCAATCAATTAACATTAGCCTAATCCAATCCTAATGCTCTGTTTAGAGAGTTAAATTAATTTTTCAAGGACATAGCTTACGGTGAATCTGTGTCGTGAATGTGCAAATGCGAACCGTAATCAAGAAAGACAAGCGACTGGTCTAGGCGTTACCTCAATCCCTTTGAAAATGTAGTTGTTTCCTAATTTTGACTGCGGCAAATCTCATACACAAAGCTAATTCTACTACCAAACAAAAGTGCTACAAGTAACTTCGCATGAAATAAAAATGTACGGTGTTGATTATTTACTACCCGATTTGAATAGTAAGATCCCATGACACCATTATCGTTCAATTTATAAGGCCATAATGTTACTGCCACACCAATTTGGATCGGGAGCTAAACATTTTAAATTGCATAGAAGTAAATGCCGAGATGCAAATAACACTAAAATAGAAAAGCATCAGACTGAAATAAAGTTTGAAAGTGGCAGCAATTCACATGACAAAGATTAAAGGCGCAGCTAGTACGTATGCCAAACATTAAACCACCGTTCTACGCAGATCATAGGTCGTAAAAATTAGTTTGGACACCGAAAAGCTCTAATTATAGGACTTTTTTGAACTTCTTTGTCAGTTGAATTAATAGCTTTGATCCTTATTGTGTTATTCATACTCTTTATTTTGAAAGTATCTGTTTGTAGCATTTGTATTTTGATTTATATGTTTAAAAATGAATATGGGTATGATTCTTTGAAATAGATGAAAATTTCAAACATACCACATCCGATGTTCAAACAAAATTCTAATAATATAAATTGTCGTCAAGCTGTCGTATAGTCTTCAATGCTTTTCTTTTATTTTTGTTCTCTAAAAATGACGCTTTTTCCAGGTTGGAATCAACTAATCCCAGAGTTAGGAAGTTTTGGACTCTAATGGCAGTGGCTTGGCATTGATGAATTTAGGGTTCATCTTTAATATTTGATTTGTTGCAAAGAGCAATCGCATATCCTTCATCAAGTATTAACATAGATTCGGCTGTTTTAGCACATAATGAAGGGGAAAACAAAAATATCCTAAAATTTTTTTTGGAAAAAGGTGAAATTTCATTAAACATTCATTTATCTACAGGTTCGTTCTGAGACAATAATGGAGCACAAAAAGTCGTAATTGGTTATAGGTTCTGGACTCTTGGCCCATACTGATCCCATATGAATTGGGCTTCAAAGTGTTGGTGAACTCTGTGTTTAATATTTACGTTGGACTACTTGAGCTTCTCGTTTTAAAGCTTTACCTATATAGTACATAGTCCACCAGGCCTACTTCCTACTAACCATTACTTTTCTTAGTTTGGACTAACTTAGATAAAGCTAAGAGCAAGTTAGCTTGGAGCCAGGCCAAGCCTGTAAATACTTCAAAAATATACATAAAAGATTACATACGAAAGTTTGACTAATACACCAATTTAGGTTATTTAAAATTTAAAATATGCCATGCATAACCTAATGTAGGTTTAATTTATTTAATTTATATAATTGTTTGAGGTGAAATTGGATAAATTTGATATTTGAATCTTAATATCTGTAACTTTTTTTTATTATCTCCATGGTCTAATTATGCTTATAAAATAATATATAGAATAATATTTCCAAGTTTAACTCAAACAACACAACTATCATTGCCCAAAAATGGTTATGCAAGCGCGAGATAGTATTATTCCATCTAATACAAAAACTCTAAATGTATTAATTGGATGCGCCTCGGTCATGAAAGTTTCTAAGTTCTAACTATGAAATATTAGAGAAGATTTAAGAAAAGATTATATGAAATAATTATATCAAATAAATATATATCATTTTTATTTAAATTATATCACGTAATTAAATATTTAAAAATAAATTAATCATTTATTATAAAAAAATTATTAATAAATTATTAAAATAAATATTTATCATTAAATTATTACATATAACTTTTAACAAATGGTTAACTTTATTGCATAAAAATGATATATATTGACTTGACGTAACCGACTATACGAACCTTTCTACGTAAAGTTTTACCGTGAGCTCTGAAGCAAAACCAGTCGTCAAAAAACCCCATTTGCAGGGGTCCCTAAAACTTCTATATATGTCAAGCTAGGTTGACTTTAATGCAAGTCAAGTGGATGAGTTGATAATAACACAACTGGGAGTTCCAAGCTTTAAACGAATTGACTAAAATTATCTTCTTCTTCATCCTCATGTTTAAAAAAAAAAAAAAGGTGGTGGCGGTAGTAGTAATTTTTTCATTTTCAGTATTACGTAAAGGTCAAAACTTGCACTTGAGAAAGTAGACTGACGATCAGAGACCAGAGGCTCTAAAAAAAGTGACATTTCCTTACCTTAATCACATATTCGGCGCGTCATTTTCCGGTGTGCGCATAATCAAACAAACAAAGAACTGGAACTGTAGAAGAAATAGGAAGTCGGTGAGGTTGATTGCAGATGATGAAGATCAACCACCACGACGTACAGTGGCGATATGGGAAAACCTGTTACCGTGAAACTAAGCATCGCCAGCCTGTTTGGGTGTTCAAAATTTCAAACTTCCAGTTCCAAATACACTAACTTTTGTTACAATTAGTATATTGACTTCATACATGTTTTGAGCTTTGACTATAGTTTTGGGGGAAGCCTCATTGTTTGACCTCATACATGTTTCTCCTAACGCAATTTCAAACGTTGAAGAAAAATCGAAATATACATAGTTTCGGAGAAGCTTCGTTGTTTCTGCAGCATAGAACTCCAAGGTTTTTCAACAAGATCTCAATTTCATTTCTTTGAATTACGCAAACAAAACCCACTTGTAAATATCTGAAATATTATGAACGTCTTCGAAGGCTTGCTTGGTTATGGGAGAGTTTGGTAAACTTATCATCAACTTAAATTTCCATAACAGTTCTTTCTGGCCTCTGCAGACTGCAGTCTGCAAGGCGTATTCCAGTCAGATCTAGAGCATACTTCCATTATTTTATCGGTATTAACATAGGACGCTGATCTTTTAAGATAAACAATAAGTTTACCTTGCATGGAGAGTTTGGTAATTAATTAGACTACTTAATTATGTTTATCAATGGATTAGCTAATCACCCACATTATTTTCCCATATTTTGTTCAATGTTAAATCCAAATCATACATAGACTAGCATCATTTGAGCGTGTTGACTAGGGTTATAGTTTTTTCCTTTTCCAATCAATAATCATTCTTCGGTCATGGTTGGCAAATCCAATCCAAATCCACCGTCAACAACCTAACCCCATTCTTGGGGCAAATATTAGTGAAAACTATTGGACATTTTGACAAAAAGTTTGGGGCTCGGGTTGAAACACACTTTCTAGACTTTGCAAGTTTGCAGGCATTACTTCGCATGAGATCAGCGTCAACTTGAACGTTTTTTTGGCTAAAGAAGATGGGAGGTGTTTAATGCTGAAACGTGGCTCAGGGTGATAGGCTCTTGTTTGATCGACCTAATTAGACAATAAAATATGATCGGTGACTTCTAAGTTTTTTTTAACTTCGTCATATTTAGTTAGTTTTTAACGCATTGAAATGCATTGTAAAATGCTTTTAAAATAGCCCTTTTACATATAAGTTTTGAATCATGGTGTTATTTTATATTTGTTAAGTTTTGAGTGGTATTTAAATTAAGTCTTTTCATTTGTTATCAATTCATTGTAGTTTGAATATCTAATATAATATTAAAATTTAAGTTTTTATATATATATTTTTTATTATGTACTGCGATCAATTGATTACATGATAATTACATTTACGGATAAAAGAATTAATTGTTAAATATTAAATAGACTATGATCTAATTGATTTCAAGTGTTTAACCTGTGCCATTATAAGTTCTAAACATTAGACTGATTAAAGCTGGTAAAAATTTCCCAGGACAATGTATGCACTGCTGAAAATTCCGATGGAATTAGGCAACGACGATTTTAATTCCATGCCTCAAGAAACAAACTACCATATGTTTTGATAGCTGGTATATAGAAAAATTGCGTAATAGGTAGCCTGACTTCCCTGATCATGGATTAAAATTTAGGACATCAAGCACAAGAATTGACCGGATTTTTAATTAAGTCATAGCATTTGACTTACAATTTATAAATCGAAATGATTTACCCCCTAACACTCCCTCACATGAAAAAAAAAAAAAATTTAAGTGGAAATAAAATAAGAATAAACCTTGCTTGCTTTCGGTCTTTCTCCCACTTTAAATACACCTACTCCACGAACACAAATCCTCCAAAATAGCCAGACTTGGCAGATCAGCTCTCGTTTGTTAATGAAATTAAAAGCAATGACTTCCCAGCTCTGCTTTTTTCTAAGAACATGTCTGTTCATTCTTCTTGCTTTCTTCATTTCTCCATCTCTTTCAGATGCTCCCCCGTCTGATCCTGTGTCACCAGGAACTGTTTGCAAGTCCACCCCAGACCCTTCTTATTGCAGATCCGTGCTCCCTAATCAGACTACCAATGTCTACAACTATGGTCGATTCTCTGTTCGCAAATCTCTGTCACAGTCCCGAAAGTTTCTCAAATTAGTTGAAAGCTATCTAAAAAAATACCGACCCTCGTTATCAATACCTGCAATTCGAGCTTTGGAGGATTGCCGCTTCCTTGCTGGTTTGAACATAGATTTCTTGTTGAGCTCTTTTAACACAGTCAATGCCGCTAGTAGAACTCTCTCTCTTGTTGAAGCTGATGACATACAAACCCTTCTTAGTGCTATTTTGACTAACCAGCAGACCTGTTCAGACGGCATACAATCCACTGCCTCAGCTTGGAGCGTAAGGAACGGCCTGTCGGTTCCTCTGTCAAACGACACGAAACTCTACAGTGTTTCACTGGCTCTTTTCACGAAAGGCTGGGTTCCTAAGAAGAAGAAAAAGGCCGCATGGCAACCTAGTAGCAAGCAGCTAGGTGGTTTCAAACATGGACGTTTGCTTCTGAAAATGTCTAGCCGAACACGCTCGATTTATGAGACCGTAAGCAGAAGGAAGCTTCTTCAGACGAGTGACCCTGATGAAGTCTTGGTGAGTGAGATTGTGACGGTGAGTCAGGACGGTAGCGGTAATTTCACTACCATTAACGATGCTATATCTGCAGCTCCAAACAACACCAAAGGTGTAAAAGGTTACTTCTTGATTTACATCACTGCCGGTGTCTATCAAGAGTACATTTCCATTGCTAAGAACAAAAAATACTTGATGATGATCGGTGATGGTATCAATCAGACAATTATCACCGGAAACCGTAGCGTAGTTGATGGGTGGACAACATTTAACTCTGCAACTTTTGGTAAGTTTTAATTAAAAAAAAACATTTTAAGAAACTAAATGTGAAACTGCGCAATTTTGCACTACTTCCTGTCTAAACAATATGGACTTTAATCTGACAAATTTGGCTTAATTTCTGCAGCTGTGGTGTCTCCGAATTTTGTTGCGGTAAACATAACTTTCCAGAACACAGCTGGAGCAATCAAGCACCAGGCCGTTGCAGTTCGAAATGGGGCTGATTTGTCAGCATTCTATAGTT
The DNA here is from genome assembly GCA_038382065.1 of Adansonia grandidieri. NCBI lineage: Eukaryota > Viridiplantae > Streptophyta > Magnoliopsida > Malvales > Malvaceae > Adansonia > Adansonia grandidieri. The sequence continues at coordinate 9,122,152 of JBBYHK010000020.1, read as the reverse complement.
GCAGTTTCGAGGGATTCCAAGATACTTTATATACACACTCCTTGAGGCAGTTCTATAGAGATTGTGATGTCTATGGCACAGTTGATTTTATATTTGGAAACGCTGCAGCTGTTTTCCAGAACTGCAACATATATCCTCGACGGCCAATGAATGGACAATTCAATGCCATCACCGCACAGGGCCGGACCGATCCAAACCAGAACACAGGCACATCAATTCATGACTGCAACATCATGGCAGCTGATGATCTGGCCTCGAACAACGCCGCCTTCAAAACGTATCTAGGGAGACCATGGAAGAAGTATTCGAGGACTGTATACATGCAGAATTTCCTGGGCAGTTTGATAGATCTGGTTGGCTGGGCAGCATGGGATGGAGATTTTGCACTGAGTACATTATACTATGCTGAATACAACAACAATGGACCAGGATCCAGCACTTCCAGCAGGGTCACTTGGTCTGGTTATCATGTAATTAATGCAACCGACGCTGCTAACTTTACTGTGTCTAGCTTCTTGTTGGGAGAAGGCTGGTTACCACATACGGGAGTCCCTTATGCTGCAAGCTTAATATAGGCAAACTAATTAACAGACGGATACAGATAATCGTTCTTACGTTGATCATTGTTTTTATGACGTAATAAGCATGAAAATACCTGAGCTATTCATTCAAAGTATAAAGCTTTGGTATTTAATCGAATGTCAATTGATACTAATTTGACAAACTATGATAAAATATTGCAAATCTGTTAGTGACCTGATTTTATCGAAAAGACTTTATTGTATCGTCCCACTGCTTAATTAATTTATCAAAGAATATTTAATTGTCGCTTCCTTTCGTGGCGGGGGTGGGGGGGTGAGGGGAAGGATGTCGGAAGCTGGAATGCTGATACAGAATGAAGAGATCTGTAAATTGGTATTAAAACATTAATGCATTATTATTATTATCTTTGTCTTGGAAAATGACAAGTGTCCTTAGTAAATACCACCAGGCACGAAAATCGAATTCCCTCGGAGGGATTCCAGACAATCAGAAAAGAAGGCATTTAATCTAAAGTCATCTACGGGAAAAAGGAAATTTCATTTTAAATGGAGGCAACGTTGAAACTAAAAAGTTTTCTCCACAAAAACAAATATTTATTATTGCAATGGACGTACGTTTCATCAATTAACAATATTTTGCTAACCAAACGTCTTAAAAGTATCTTAAATTATTATATGTAATGTAATAATATTTTATTTTAATACATTCAAAATGATGAATAATATAATTAATTATTACATATACACAATCCTCGAATACTACATCCTTTATCCAAACATGCGTTGACAAATTAAAATTAATTAGCGTGTCGATTACTCTATAAAAAAAAATGATATTTTGCGAAGCTAAAATCTTGCATTAATTCTTCTTTTTATTCTTATATGTAATCTATATTAATTATAATAAGATTGATTAAGATTGATGCAAATTCACTTTAAAAATAATTAAAATTATAATCTTAGAGTTAGTAAGTTACTTTTACACTAGATATTGAATTGAAAAATATTTTAAAATAAATTATCTATTTTTTTTTAAGAAAATAAGGAAGTTATGGTTAGTTTTTTGGAATAAATTAAGAGAGTTATGATGTTACATATGAAATGATTGTTTTTAAAAATTAAATTATATAAATATCTTTAATTATATTTTGTATTATATATTCAAGTTGATTTTTGTAACATTTCTCTAATTCGTGACATTATACTTTTAATAATATTATAAATATAAAAAAATCATATATCTAAAAGTGCTACTCATTTATCACAAACTATCATATTTAACTTTTATTTCTCTTTTAAAACACTTTTCACATTATTTTTGTTTTTTTTAACCCATTATTTTTTTTCATCCAAGTAATAGGTATATATATATGATTCTAGTAACACCTTATGCTTTTAATTATTTAAAAATTACAGTGCTTACTTACTGGTATTTATAGTTCTACTTGCATCTTAAAATTTAGCCTCTAAATTTGGTAATTTTCGACCGTCGTCCAACTCTGCAAGCGGCACGTTATTCAGATTGAGAGATAGCGTAAGTCGGTCAAGCTGTGCAATGAATGGTTGCCACGTTTACAAAATGGAAACTGCAGCTGGCATCAAGAACGGCACTTCTTGCTTCCTTCTTTTCCTCTCTGCCACTTGCCAGAGATGCCAAACACGGTGTTGAGACGTTGGTATTTTTTTACTACCATTTTGCGCTATATGCTGCAAATCCTCTTCACACCCGGAATCCGATTATCCAAATCCTCGTCCGCATCACCCGTTAACCTGTCTTCTCCAGTGAGGACCTCCACAAGAATTCCCGTTAGCTCCAGCGTTTTCCTGGGGCAACTCTCCATTTTCAATGACGAAGGCGACGATGACGAAGAAGAAGAAGAAGCAGCAGCAGTAGCGGAGGAGCTGTCCATTTCGAAGTCTTCTCTAGGAGGCTTTGAACCGGCCGTTTCAGCCACTGGAATGATGGTCTGCTCTAATGTTTTAGGTGGGTTGACAGGAATATCAGCCTGGACGGGAGCTCTACACAGTGGACAGTTAGAGTGACTGTAAAACCACATGTCGATGCAGTCGACGTGGAAGGTGTGATTACACATAGGCAAAACGCGGGCTTTCTCGTCGTTCTCGAACTCAGACAAGCAAACGGCGCATTCGAGTGGGGGGAAATGGCTGGCTTTGCTGGTCGTGTAAACAATAGTAGGGATCGTTTTAACGACAGAAGGATCCAAACCTTTGCTTGAATCAGTGGGAATGGGGGGCAAGTTCTGAGCACGACGGCCCATGTGACGGCGACGGTGGTTGCACAAGAGGATACCCTCGCAGTTGTGTAAGCAGAGTACGGTAAGTAATGAAATGAAGAAAACGATGACAATGAAGAGAAATATTTGCCAACGAAGAGCGTAATAAATGTGTTTCCTTTGTAAATCCATGTAGTTATCCATTAAAAAAGGATTAAAGAAAGAAATTACGAAAAGTTATTGGATATGGAAAAGAAAGGCTAACTGGTGGGGGTATTTATGGAGAGAAGAAGAGGGGAGGGAAAGGAAGATGAAGGTTCCTATATGATGAGCTCGAAGGGTTTGGATTCTATTAACTTCGACTTTCCGTTTAATTTTGGTTTTGAATATATGATGAGGAAAATGGTTAGTGACCCGGCCGGTCGGGCTTTTATTGTTTCATCAGCTGCTGCAGGGTTCAGCTTTGTCTCTTATTTTGTCTAAATCCAATGACAAAATAAGATTATAAATGTTTTGATTCGAATTTGAATCTATTAATATTATAATATTATTTGGTTAAAATATTAAAAAATTAAAAAATTATTTTATTTTTTTAAAATAAATTTTTATATTTTTATTATATTCAAATAAATTCTTATTTCAATTTTTAAGTAAAATGTTAGTTTATGATAAAAGTTTATTTAAATATAATTCAGAATGTTAAGAGTTATTTAATTATAATTTAAAAGTTAAAAGTTATTTGGGTACAAGTTAAATTAAAGACTTATTGTGCATAAATTAAAAAGTTAAGAATCTATTCGCATATAAAAAAGTATAAGAGGTTTTTTAAATAAAATGATAAAGTTTAAAAGTTATTTTTATTATTTTAACTATATCATTTTTAAAATGATTAAATAAACTAATCGAATTAAATTTTTATATTCATATATAAAAAATCATTAGATCACTAATAATTAAATAAATTAATCAATTAAAATATAATTAAAAAAATTTAACATAAAAATAAGCAAATCCCATATATAGTGAGACTTGAACGTAAGACTTCAAGATTTCAAAGCTTTCTCCTTGTCATTAAGCTAATGCCTCGTTGACTGGATCAATTATTTAAATTGCAATTAATGATAAAAGTTTTACCTTCAATTAAATTTACAGACACGTAAGTCACAATTATAATTTTAACCGTTATGAATAATTAACTCTAATTATAATAAATAATAATTACAAATATATTAAAATTAAAATTAATCATAATCTCACATTATAAAACCACTATTTAAATATCTAACGATATATTAACTTATATTACTTGTATCCCAAACTTTTTTAAAGATTTTTTTTTCAAAAAAGGCAACCTCTTTTGGGACTCCCAAAGGTTGTCTACTTATCGAGTTTTAACTTATTAAAAGGGCAACATTAATTTTGGGCAAGTGGGGGAGAATGGGATCTCAAGCGGCCAAGAAAACTATGGCCAATTAATTGGCAGTTTGATGGCGAAGTAACATTCTTAGTCATACTTGGCAATAAAGTCAACGATAAAATATCAACTAAGTGTTAGCTTATTAGATATGATATTATTGATAGAGTATTTAAAATTATAAGTTTAAAAAAATTTTAAATACATAATATTTTTAAATAAATTAATTAAATAAAATTATAAATTAAAAGTAAACAAAAAATATATAGAAAAATAGAAGAAGTCAACGATAAAGTTAAATTCATGATATTAATGTTGCCGTTTCTTACTTTAGACGGATGAGTCACGTCTCTTAAAAGTCCTTTGATATTTAATTTCACTTCCAATTTCTTTGAAATGCTATCGTAAGGATTTATTATAGACATTAATTTGTGAACTTTTTTCAAAGAATACCCTATGCAAGTGGTAACACTAATCTTATGGCCAAATAAAAAGGGGGAAAAAAAAAAAAAAGCAAATTACATCTCATTTGTAAGCACTGCTATTAATTGATAGCGGCTTTCCTAAATATATCAATTGATTCAACTTTTATAGAGTTAGTAAATTGACTGTATATATACGGTAAGTGAATTAAATTATATTATTTTATTAAAATAAAAATAATAAATATTTATTTTTAAAAATTTTAATAAAATTATATAATTTAATTGATTAATCGTGTATAAATTTATATATATTAATGCATCAAATATAAATTTTATATAAGCAATAGCTTTTAAGTCTATTAATTAAAAGCGCATTAGAGTTAGATTTGTAAATTTGAATTAGATTTCAAGTACAGCTCACCTTTTTCAATTTATCAAAGTATATATAAATTCTATTATAATACAGAGAATTTATATTTATTAATTATTTTATTTAAATTTAAAAATAATTAATAATTACATTTATTATTTTATTAATTAACATTTTTCAGTGTGCTTGTTAACAAAAATCGATGATTATGATAGTAGTAGCTCATGCACTTCAAATGCGAACCAAACTTAACCAAGTTGGCGAATAAAACACGAAGAAGGGATAGGATAATTTAATAAAATCAGAGCTAAAAATATTTATTTGATGCATCGATCCTTAACCAAATATTTTGTTTCTATATTGTTAATGATTCTAAGGGGCAAATATTCATGCATCTTTGCTTTAATTTCTTTTTAGATTCATTAATTATTTGGTTCTCTCTTTCCTTCCTTAACCACTACTTCCCTTGCTTTTTTTACATGACAGAACTGTTCTTTTACTTTTTTTAAGCATAAAAAATAAATATAGAAAAAATTAGTTTAATTTTAATTTTAATAAATATTATTTTTAAAATAATTGTATAAATTAATTGAATTAAATTTTAAATCTAACCTTATTTTTATTATCAAAGTTTTTTATCCATTACTTTGTTTAATATTTTCCCAGCTATTGAGTTAATCATCAAAATTCTTCAAAAGCTACTGTTCGGCTACAAAATGATTTTCATTAATGGTAGCATTACTTTGTGGTTAATTTCTTGAGTACTCCGTCGCGTAAAAATAGAATCGATGGATATGATTTTACCGACAAATGTTTTAGAGGATTTTTTTTTAAAATTATTATAAATATTTAAATTTTAATCAAATACATTAAAAAATAATAAAGAAAATTATCAACGATTTCAAATAATATAATATTAATACTCTTTGCAAACCTCATTCGTGAAAACAATAGTATAAATCCGATGGACAGAATTTTACTAATAAATGTCTCTAAGAGTTTTCTTTTAAAATTACTCTAAATACTGCATAAAAAGTAAATAAAATTATTAATTATGTTATTTATATAATATTATTATTATAAAATGATATATTAATTTTTGGAGCAGAATATAAAAATCAGGATTACACATGAATTGTAGGAATTAAGAACATACACAAACCGAAAAAATTATAAACATACACGGATTAACTTCAAAATATGTGTCAATATTACTATTTTTAAAATTTTATTCATATTTATCGTGCAAAAAAGTTTTAAATGTTTAAACCATAAGGAAGCCCAACGACTGATCGCCAATGACCCTTGAGCAGTAAATTATGAAAGTACCACTCTTTTATAAAAGATTTCTACATCAATATGTTCTTAAAGTAATATGAAAAACTGTGAAGATGAGAGAGAACAAACTAAAATAAGATTTTAGTGAGTATTTTCTTGAACCATAGAAATACATCTATAGATTATTTTATATTTGTTTAAATAAAAATATTTTTGTTCAAAAAAATAAATGTCTCTACGAAAATAACCTGATGAATTAATCTGTTTAAAACAGTTATAACACCCTATGAAAACAACTACTTTTTTAGACAAATTTTGCCTAAACAAATCTTTACTTTGCAATAGTCAAGTGTTCATTTCTATCTAATTAACACAAAAAAAATCATTAATTACTTTTTGCACTTATGCTAAATATCTTATAATATAATAATATTAATTAACAATTAGTTTACATAAGGCTAGATTTGCACCAAACTCATGCGCAGAATTTATCATGAGCATACACTTCCTTATATTTAGACAATTTAATTACTTTAATTTTTTTTAACATAGATCATTATTTTAAAAATATCTAACATTAATTTCTTTAAAAAAATCAGTACATTCTTAGGAAAACTTATTCATAAAAAACAAATAAGAAAAGGTTGAACCAATGACCAATCATTCCTAGTTTCCAACCCCAAAGCCATGTGCCAAGTCCACCTGCCAAACTTTCAATGGGTTTAATTTTTCCGTGGGTATTTAAGGGCATAAGAAGAACATCAACTTGCTTGACGTGATGGAACTTTTCATTAATGCCTTTAGACTTTATTCCATGTATCAAAAATACTAAACAATAATAATATCCAAGAAAGTAAAGTACAAGTGAGCCAACAGCCAAGAGACATTGGCAGCTAAAAGGGGAAAAAAAACAGAGGTTATCGGTTGGTAAATTTGTAAGCAAGTAAAATTATTCAGTTAAGTTTCAATCAAATTGTAAATATTAATTTAATTTAATAAAGTTATTATTTAATAATAAAAATATTTTATTTTAATTAAATTATAAAATTATATTATACCAATACAAACTAATTTTTTAAATTATTTATTTATATTTAAATAATAATTTAAAATTAAATCTAATTCAAATTTTAATAAAAGTTTAAAAATTTTTCGAATTAGGGGCTTCCGTCGTAAATTAAACAACTCTGTGGAACGACGAAAATGTACTTCACACATTATGATTTATTGCATGCCCTAGTAAACAAGATAAGCATTGCCAATTTCCAGGAGTTCTGACCGTCCTTGGATACTCTCATTTGTCATATGGCTGTCCAGGGCATATATCGGACTTTAGCAAAGTAGCATTAGGTAACTTTTTTCTCTAGCTTGGCAAGTTGAATGGGGATATTCCCATCCCCTCTCCCGCCTATTTTTGTCCCGTATTCTAGCTTTTAACCATCCCTATCCCTGATAGTCGAGTCTTGACTAAAATACTTAATTAAAATAAGAAACAAATGCAAACAATTTTTGTCCAAGAATGTTCAACAAGTATCCAGTGTTGTCTTATTCTAGATTATGAACACTATAATATTGTTCTAAAAGCAACAATGGAATGTTGTGCGCATCAAATTTTTAATCAATTTATAAATTAAGATTTTTACCGAAAGATGTAATGAGATTTTATCCATAAATAAATTTATCGATTTAATTTAATATATTCGAGTTAAAATTTACCTCACTTGTCACTTATCTCGAAGTACTATTTAAATAATTTTAGGATCAAGCCTTTTTCTAAAGGTGGTACTATAACTCTACTTACGTTGCATCCAAAAAATTTTGTTGTAAAATATTGAATAGCAATGCAACTAAAATAATATTGCTATACTAATAATTTTTTGCAGCTTAGATAAACATTTTTGTAATCAAAATGTAAGACTGTTTAAATAAAATTTAGAGAATAACATTCAATAATTTTAGAAAATATCATGTGTATATGTATATATATACTAAAACAATTGTAATCTATGTATGAATAGAGACAATAGCGTTCGTAAAGATAAAAAATCATTAATAAAAATTTTTAACCAAAATTAAGTGAGTTTTTGCGATAGCATTTGGCGTCGTTAAACATCATTTTTCTTGTCACTTCCTAAATTTATTAATGTTTTAATAGCGGATATATACAACAGTCTAACTTTTGGGGGTTTGACTTTCGAGTTCTAACCAAAAAAGAGCTTCGCTTTATCGTCTACATCCTTAGGCCAGTATCGTTTGAAAATTAATAATAATGACAAGATAATTATCTTATATATTTAATTTTATAATTATTTTATATATTAATAGTAAAATAAAAAATTTTATAAATAACATTTATAAAATGATACATTTTCAATTAAATATATATTATTTAACAAATTTGTTTGTGAAATTTTTTTTCTCACGAATAATAATAATAATAATGATAATGATAATTGTTAGTTTTCTCTCATTATATTTAACTATAGTTCTAGACAAATATCTTATAATGCATCTTTTGATGATTGGGGTAGATTTGAAATAAAACATTTTAGATCCAAGACAGATTTAACTAGAATTCTTATGTAATAAATAAAATTTATTTTTGTTTAAATTTAATTATAAAAATAGTAATATTAATAAAATAATAAAATGGGCTTTTTCAAACTCGATAGCCAATGTCTTGAAAATGCAAGTTTTATACTATTTAAATCTAATTTGATTTGATCCGATGGAAGTTAAAAGATGAACTTAAAAATTTTTTTAAAACTCAAAAAAAGTCAAAACCAGACACTATAAATGAGAGAAAGAAATAATTATAGAAGAAAAATCAATATATAATGAAAAAAATAGGATTAAAGAGAGGGATCAATATTAAATTCCCTTATTGCTATTGATTTTTTTATTCAATTACTTAATTTTTCCCAATATAAATTGTTATTATACAAAAATAAATACCAAATAGTTGTTTTCTTCAAGTATGAAATGAAATCACTAATTGCAAGGCAAATAACAGTTATAGTAAATTTTTTTCAGGGACTTATACCAAATGAAATAAATACTCTTTCTTTTCCTTGTATAAAATATTTTTACTAGGTGGTTTTTAAATAATAAAATAAGTGGTTAAACGCATCCAATCATAATCAAATTGACTGTCAATGAAAACGTGAATGTAATTAATATTTTATAAAATATCTTTTCAATGATTATTTTTTAAAGGTTATTATTTCATTCATAGTTGGTAGTAAAATTTTTTTAATTTTATAAATAAAATTAAAAATAATTATACATTTTATTTATTTTAAAATTTAATTTTTAATTATATATCACGTAATTAATTTTATTTATGAAATCTTTAAATTTTACTGTCTATATATAAGATGATAATTAGTTTTTATAAAATTTTTGAAGAAAAGCTTATTTTTTATATCTATAATAAAAATTTTTAATTTTATGAATATGATTAACTGATTAAGTAACTATCATGTGTTTGTTTTTTTCTTTTAAATATACCTTAAAAATTTTTATTATCGTGATAAAATTAGATAAAATTAGATATAATAATTTTATTTGTGAAATTTAAATCGCGACTCTAGATATGATAATTTACGTTTTGAAAGAAAATTTGGGCTGCTAAACGAAAGTAGACCCATTAAGTAATTAAATACAAATTTTTAGGCCCAGCCCATACCGTCAACTCTATTAATCTTATTTCTGGACTAGTTGTGTTTTAAACTTTGGATTGTGGTAACGGGGTGTCGACAAGTCCAACCGAACCAGTGGTAATCAATTTCGGTTGGACCTTTTTGGGCCGGACATAGTCCATTAGATATCATAGGCAGAAGCACCCAATTTCCCCTATGATTTCAATAAAATAAGAACACAGCAGTAGCACTCTCGTGAACAGTCAGGACTGTATATGGATTCACAGTGAATTCTCACAAGTGCGGTCATTAATCATGCAAAAAGTGATTGGATATGCCTATTGTAAGGTATTTGTTTTTCTTTAAAAAAATATTTCATAAGAGAAGTATGTTCTTTTATTTTATAAAATTTTTGATTAATTGATATAAAATTATTTTTTTATTATTTTAATTTTAAATATATATTGTTAAAATATTGAAAGTTTACACATTTGATGTATTACAATACGTTAGAAAAGATTTTTTTTTATGTTATAAAATAAAAATTATTATAACGCTGAGATAAAAATAAATTATAATATCGTAATTTAAAGTTTAAATTTATTAAATTTTATTTTTTAAAATAATTATAAAAATAAATTTAATTGAATTGTTTAAATATTGTCAAATCCATGTATCATGATAGCTTAACAAATTGGCGTCATGATTTCCTTTTAGATCTTCATCAATCTTTAAAGTTTAAAAAACTTCAGTAATTTAGGTACAGAAAGCTTGTTCATTTTCTTTTTACGACATAATAATGATTTTCTTTAAATGAAAAGAAAACGCGCACTATTACTGTTTTAAAAATACTTTCCATCTTTTAATATTTCCCTACGACAGTGGGCTCCAAACAGTATTAAATTTAAATTAATTTTGATAATTTATGTTTTTATATTTTATTATACTATAATTATATTTAAAATTTTTTTATTTATCTTAAATTTAATACATTTATAATTTATATTAGATAAATTTAAAAAATATATTTATATTATATTATATTATATTTTTTTAATTATATATATTATATTTATATACCTATATAAAATATTATCAAATTTAATTTGAAGTTTCCTTCGTTCTCTTTGGACCGACCTGTCGTTTCTTGGTTGTCTTTCCTTATCAAGGTTTCTGCTTCAGCTTTGCATTTCCCCTATGTAATTTGGGTCCAAAGTCAAAACAGTCAAAAACCCAAAACAGAGAACTCTAATAAAAACGCAGAGGTTCCGCCTTTTAGACCAAAGCTATATCTTTCGCCCTCGGGATATACGGTGGTTCGTCTGAAAGCGAACATGGAGAAGATAGAGCACAGTACGGTGAACACCAACGGCATAAAAATGCATGTGGCATCGGTTGGTTCTGGCCCGGTAATCCTTTTCTTGCACGGCTTCCCTGAACTTTGGTATTCCTGGCGGCACCAGCTTCTTTCGCTGTCGTCCCTTGGCTACCGTTGCGTGGCTCCCGATCTTCGTGGGTTCGGTGACACCGACGCCCCTCCCTCGGCGGATTCATACACCGTTTTCCACATCGTGGGGGATGTCGTGGGACTACTGGACGCGCTGGGCGTTGAACAGGTGTTTTTGGTGGGCCATGATTGGGGTGCGGTGATGGCTTGGTATTTTTGCCTGTTAAGGCCTGATAGAGTCAAGGCTTTGGTCAACATGAGCGTTGCTTATCGTCCTAGGAACCCCAAGGTGAAGCCCGTGGATGGGTTCAGGGCTTTGTTTGGTGACGATTATTATATTTGCAGGTTTCAGGTGATTTAAGTTACTTTCCTTTGATCTCTTCTCTGTTCGCAATTGTCAATTTTCATGATGATTTAATTAGATAAAAGTATAAAACTGCAACTTTGCTTAATAAAAGTTAACCTTTTAATGATCGTTTGATGACTTGGTTAGCAATATATTTGCCTTGTTAGTATTGAAAGCCATCATCACAAATTACAACTATCCATCTCCTCCCTCTTTTTTAAGCTATATTCTCTAACTACAGTAAGAAAAATAATTTGATCATGCATTGATTGTTTTGCATGAGAAAATTGCTTGAATGACTGTGGAGTATGGACTTTTCGGGTAGTTAAGTAGCATCTATTTTGTGATTTTGGAATAACTTGGCTCCGCGATCTGCTTTTGGGTAATGTATTTTTTAGCATCTAAGTTTCCTGGCTAACCCTGTGTGGCTCCACCGAGATAGTTGGAACTTAAATAGTTGGGTTGTTTTCAACCGGATTGAGTTTTTTTTTTTGGTTGATCACCTAATTTAATATTGTATCAAAGCTTAGAATCCTAACAACTGCTTTCGCATTTAGGTGTAAGGCTGTGAGCTCATTAATCATTAATCTGACTTGCATGTTGGAACTTCAATATCATAGTTGGACCCTTTTCCTATCAGCTTAAGCTATTGGGATAAATGGTAACAACATGTAGGTCTCATTCCCACAACTAGTAATACATTTAAGAAGACAAACTCGGGTTGTTGGTTGACTTTCAATGATTTCTACTTACTTCTATCACTATTCTAAACTTTTATGATGAATAATTATTTCTCACAAATGGTTGCTGTGATTAATGAAGGAAGCTATAGTCAAAACACTTATCCAAAAATAAGATCATAGTTAAGGCCGAGGAAATGTCCCCGCTATTCTTTTCATGATTGAGACCACCTTTAGCATACAAAATTTTCTTGTTACGGTGAAAGGAATTGCTGTATAATTTGTTTCTGATGTTCACTTTTCTTCTTATCAGTTATCTGAAGCCCTTCTATGTTATATCTATTCGATTTTATTTTCATCGTATATTTTTTTTATTTGCTGTAGGAACCTGGGGAGATCGAAGAAGACTTTGCGCAGATGGATACTGCAAAGCTTATTAAGTTATTTCTCGGATCTCGCAATCCACGACCACCCTGTATACCTAAAGAAACAGGGTTCAGAGGGTTGCGTGATCCTCAATCCCTGCCCTCTTGGCTTTCAGAAGATGACATCGATTATTATGCTGGCAAATTTAATCAGAAGGGATTCACCGGAGGACTGAACTATTATCGAGCTTTGGATCTGTATGTGCACTTCTGCAGGCTAAGATTGTTGAACTCTCATTTCTTTTTCTCTTTTTCTTCCTGCTGAATTTTGATTGATATTCTATCTCATATTCACTTGGTGCTTGATCCTTCTTCCATGTCTTTCACTTATTTGAGCAGAGAACTTGACCCTTCCCATATTATTATTCTTGTTCCTCATTTTGCCATTTAATCAATTGTCTGAGGGCCCTTTTGCATGGCCAAGCTAACCCGATCTTTCTTGTTGCAGAAACTGGGAACTGCTGGCACCATGGACTGGATTACAAATCAAAGTACCAGTGAAATTCATTGTGGGCGACCTGGACATTACCTACGCTATCCCTGGTGTGAAGGAATATATACACAATGGTGGCTTCAAGCAAGATGTGCCCTTCTTGCAGGAAGTAGTTGTTATGGAAGGAGTAGCTCACTTTCTCAACCAAGAAAAACCTGAGGAGATTAGCAGTCACATTTATGATTTCATTAAGAAATTCTGATTCTTGTCTTTCTTTTCATATGCGATTTGCCTTGAAGCTTATGACTCTACAATAAGGTGTTAAAAGACATTGCCAAAGGCACCTGCTTAGCCCCTTTTTTATGCTTTCCATGTTTTCTTCGAACTAGTGGAATTAGTATATTCTGATTCCAAGTTTTTAGTGTTGATTCTGATTACAATATAAGAAATACAAAGGCTGTGGTGAAGGCCAGACTAAACCGACGGGTGATGGTACACTTTTTTCTCCCAAAAAAATCTGAATTCTCAGTTTTCTGCGGAACATCTAGATTTCAAAGTATATCTGATCCTGTGTTGGACAAACCGTGTAACTTAAAAAGCCTTAACCAATGAGTTGGATCTGATTAAAAGATTTTGCAATTTGAACTAATCTAACCCAAACTTGGTCAAGAATAAATTTTCTCACATTATAATTCGACTCATAAATACTTTTAATTCCCTGTAAAGTTATACAAATTGTTTGATAAATTTTCTCGAACTGAAATCTAACCACCAACACTTCTAATTCCATAAAGTTGGAGCACCCAAGGTCACACTATGCTATAGATATATCAGCTCATCCTTGCATGATTCAGAGCGGTAACGGGCAATGTAATCTCATTGATATTTAATTCTGTAACCCATAAATCTCCATAGATATCCAACAAAGAAAACAACGTTCAATCACACACTAGAATTTCCTTGATAAACAAAATTATAAAAGATTCCGAACTACAATCATGGAAGAGAAAAAGAACAGGAAAGGTGGAAAAAAAAAAGGAAAAAAAAACTGTGAGTTTCCATTTTCATGATGATAGTTTGATAAGTAATTTTATTTTTCCAGGACAGTTGCAAACTCAAACCCTGAAGCCTTTGCTGTTCCTTCTTCCTCTAGCCCTCTCAAATTTCCTTCCCTTCGACCGCACATAGGGCTTAGTGTGGCTGTGTGGCACACCCGGAGCTGGTCCGAAGTGTTTCACAGCCTCACGAGCATTCTTTGGACCTCGGAGGAGAACCTGCAGATTTTCAGCATAGAGTTTTTAAGTCAATTTTCACCATTCCAGTATGCTGATCACTATTTTAAAGCAACTCTTTTTCTCAAAATCCTGAACAAAATCTCAACCAAAAGAGAAACAGGGAAATAATACGTAAGACAAAATTCAGGGTATAGTCTTAAAAAAAAAAATTCATAAAGGAAGATGAATTGCATAAATAAGAAGCTCCAAAAATGGTTCTTTCAACCTTCTACGCACAATGGTCTATGGCCCTAATTATAAAATCTTGAAAAGTTAAGAATAGTGAGTGAAAGAAAAGTATTGGGTTGAGTCCGACATTCTTCAGTTTTATACCAAGTATATTTAAACAGTATAGAAGTGAAGAATCTGTTTTTACAACTGAATTATCAAAGAGTTCAAAATTATGATCATAATAAATGACCAGGAAACAAACAAATAACAGTTGTCGTTGCATATACTAATCGGTTCATCTCACCTTAACACTCAACGGGACGTCTATTTTAGTTAGTGGCATCTTGATTGAAGTATATAACACAAAAATTTAAAAAAAAAAAAATGTTATCACAAGATTCCTCTACACGAGGAAGAAGAAAACAAAAATTACTCAAGTTTATAATATACCCACAGCTATTTTTCCCCACCTCAATTGCATTTTAGAATTGCCATAATCATAGAGTGAAGTACTCAGATGACGACTTCATAACGTGAGAAGGGGAAACATTGCTTATCTTTTCTATACAATTCAGATGCAAAATCTCGAAACTTCATCAATTTTAACCATTTGAACTTAGCCAATTCATACAACTTAAACCAGGGTTTTATCATCTTCCTTTCCTAACATAAATAAATAAATAAATAATTCCAAGGCTAGCAAAAAGAAGTCAACAATTCCAACCCAAAACCTGATATTTTCAGGTTCAAGATGACAAGTAAAAAACTGCACGATCCATACAACTTAAGTAAAGATTGGGATAATAAAGCATACCGTGTTCTGCCCGAGAGGTGCTCGAAGAGCAAGTTGGTCAAATGTTAAACACTCCCCGCCAGCCTTCTCGATCCTTGCCCTTGCTGTCTCTGTGAACCTTAGTGCAGTAACCTTCAGCGCCGGAACTTCATAAACACGAATGTCATCTGTGACAGTCCCAACTACCACTGCAATCTTATCCTCCTGGTTCGATCAGCCCAATAATAAGATCAATCGCTCATCAAACAACAATTTCAATAAAAAATTAAAAATTAAAAAAAAAAAACAATCCAAAATAACAAAAAAGTTACCTTGCCCTTCATGAATTGAATCAATCTGGATAGAGACAAAGGAGGCTTGTTGACTTTGCTCATAAAAAGCCGCTTCAAAATCACCGCATTGAATTTGCTTCCAGTCCTTCTTACCAGGAATCGATAAAGCTGGTGACAGATCCAAACACATTTAGAAAAATTCGAATTTCCTTCATTAAACAGCACAAAAAGAGAACGATGAAACGACTGGAAAAAAAAAAAAAAGCAAGAACCTTGACGAGGAGCTTGAGGTAGATATCATCGGACTTGGGAGCAGTCCTCTTGGACTTCTTGCTCTTGCCGCCGGCGACCAAGTCGATACCCTGGAATTGCAACGAAACTAAAAAAAATTAAGAAAGAACTAAAGAAAGAGAGAAATGGTTTGAGTTAGGTTTCAGTTACCATTGCCAATGGAGCTGGTGCTGCTGCTTTTGGATAGGGACGACACACTGCTGAGAGAAGGAAATGGCCTTAATAGAGATTGAGCTAGGGTTTTACAGATCTAGGGGAAAAGGTGAAACTTGGATTGAAATCGAGATCCATTCAATGCTCCCACTCTTTTAGCCCTTTGATTTGATGAAACACTAAATCTGATGATTCTTCATCGAAAGTCCGGCCCGCCTGTTAAAAAGGCTGCAGTTCTGGTCTTATTAGGGCCGTAAACGGATCTAAATCGAGCATGTAAAGAATTGAACTTTAAGCTTAGTGGCCCATTTTCAAACTCTGTTTTAGGCCAGTCCCAGTATTCGTAAATGCTCACTCAATGTCCTCACTCTTCGGCCTACAATAATCTATTGACTTTTTTTTTCATGCTGTCTAGGCCCTTCTATGTGTGGTATAGGAGTTCAGGGAGGACAAAATAGGGTCAAAAGATGTCAAAGGTGGGTGAGCTTCCGACACTCAAAGTCGGTACTTGAAGAGAAATACTAAGAGATAGGGAAGTACCAAGGGAGTAAAGGAGAAGGCGTTTATGAGCTCACCGTTGGTCAGCCCAAGAAGGCCATTTATAATTGTTCGGGCAGCTTGAGGAGACGCGACGTTTTGCTCGCTGGTTGGTGGTCAGAAGCATGGGCAATCTCACCCTGAAGTCTAAGCCCCACGTGGTCTCTATTGTGTTAGATGACGTGATCACCAAAAAGCCAAGTGGCAGCCAAGTATCCTTGCTGCTTGGATCTTGTTCTAAGCCACATGTCTCGCAGGCTTAGCGTGCTTAACATGCACCATTGCTAAATTTCTAAAATTGATTAGTACCCGCCAGGTCGGCTCTAATATTTACGTTCTTGATTCAGAATGATCGATTTTGCTGGTTTTGCGGTTATAACTGCATTAAAGGTCCAATTCAGCAAGACTTTTGGCGAGAGATATTATGATTCAAAGCTGATTTCAGTCATGCAGGAGAAACAACCTGCTGCATCTGCACTGATAGGATCTCGAATTCTGGATTTTAGTTGATTCTTTGAGAGCCCTCTGCAAATTTGTAATGTGTTGTGTTTTCATTAGTATTCATGCCTGCTTTTCATACTTTTTAAACCAATTCCATTTTATATTATTTGATGTATGTTTGATTTCTTATCCAAATCCTTCATTCAAAGTCCGTACGCAATTTTTACATCAACATCTTGATTGGTACCACCCTTTCAAATTATTCTTGAGGCCAATCCCTCTTAATTAATGTATGCACGTGTGTATTGCATATTAAATGTATTCTAATGATTTCAGATTGTCAGATTCATTTACAATTAAAAAATAGGAATAAAACAAAACATTAGCGGACCATAAAACGAAAGTGTAGTAAAAGTGTAAACATATTTTTAAATTAAAATGTTTAAAATTTGAAAGCAACCTTCCACGAAGAGATCACCGCGTCGCTTGCGTTAGAGGAATTGTCACCAGATGTGTCAAACTCCGATTAGTAATTTTATTTATTTATTTATGCCTCTTTTACTAAATTACTAATAAGCCCATGGTATTCCCAATCACCTTAGTGTCATTTTCGTCAAAGCGAAATATAAAAAAAAAACACATATGAGCCTCTTTTTTTTATTTTTTTTTCCTCTCTGTGTTAAAAAACCTCCGAATCTCTGACCTCTGTCTTTCTAAATTCATCCCGCCATTGCCGTTACCGTTAAAAGAAATGCAGTCAGCGAGGTCGCGCCGCAAAGTGGCTGTAGCTTCCGCCGGCGGTGGCGACTCCGGCAGTAAGTTGGAACAACTCCTCCTTTCCTCCGCAATCTGTAACGGCGAGGAACCCGGTCCTTTCGTCCTAAAAGCGTTCGCTTCTGGTAGGCCTGAAACCATCGTCCACCTCCTCCATCAGTTCGCTCGTTGTAATCAATCGGAAATCGAAGAAGTTTGTAAGGTTCGCTACCAAGAGTTCATCCTCGCCGTCGATGATCTTCGATCTCTTCTCTCCGACGTCGATTCTCTCAAATTATCTCTCTCCGATTTCAACTCAAGACTCCATTCTGTTGCCAGTCCTCTCCTTTCTTCCCTTGACTCGTTCGTCGAAGCTCAAAACCATTCCAAGAACGTGGACTCCGCTCTGCAATCGGTGACTTCGTGTTTTAAGCTAATTCAGCTTTGCTCAAGAGCAAATCGTCACTTGCTAAACGGCAGTTTCTACATGGCTTTGAAATGCCTAGACTCGATTGAAAACGAGTTCCAGGATAAAATTCCATCGTCTACTTTAAAGAGGATGCTGGAGAGGAAAATTCCAGAGATTCGATCTCATATGGTGGCAAAAATAAGCAAAGAGTTTGGCAATTGGCTCGTACTGATTCGCTAGGTCAGTCACAATTTAGGGCAATGAGCGATCGGACAGGCCTCGGCTGGTAGGCAACGCGAAGAGGATCTAAGAATGAAGCAAAGGCAAGCCAAAGGAGCAGAGTCCCCTCAGCTTGAGAGATTGCGTTTACGCTTTAGAAGAAGATGACGGTAAAGGTGTTAGAAAAAACGATTTTAAAAAAGAGATTTTTAAGATGAATTTTCAGACGTGAAAACATTTTTTTTAAGGCTTTATAACGTCTTCAGGATATAACAAAGTTATAAACTTCTAAGCAGAATAGTGAAAATGACATAATAGAAATATCCCTTTTATAGGTAATGTAAAGTTAGCTTGGTAAGGACTTATCTTTTGGATAAACCTTAAGCTAAGTGTTATATCTTTACATAATAATTTTTTGGTGAATGATGTGTTCTTTCAACATAACTTTTTCTGATGCAAAAAATTATCTCGGATTAACTATTATTTAATTATTCTGAAAAATAAAAAATAAAAATTATATATATATATAAATTGTATCACCAAATTTAAGCCCAAGTGTCCAAGTGCCCATCTTTGATATTAAATAAGTATTGGCCCACTAAGTGAGTCCTACTAGCTCACTAGGTGAGCCTTTACTTAATTGTCCAATTTAATAAGATTGAACATTTATAAATTGTTCACTCTTAGTTTTATATTCATTGTGGGATTTTGGTTGTTCCCACCATCATTACAAACTACCAACAATCCCCCATTAGTTTGGAATGTTAGTGATTTAATTTTGTTGCCTTTCACACAAATCAATATTATGCATACAAGATGGTATCTCTCGATTTGAACCACCAATTAGCGAATGTATCTTAGAATTTTAATAAAATT
>JBBYHK010000020.1:9057638-9080401 GCA_038382065.1 Adansonia grandidieri | reverse complement strand
CAAACCGACCGAAATTTAGTCGGTTCGGTTAATTCGGTTATGGTTAAAAATGTCGATCGGTTCAGTCGGTTCCTCTAATTAAGTCCGTTAATTCGGTTTGAAATTTTTTTAACCGAACCGACCGAATACTCACCCCTACCTACGCCATGAGAGTTTTATAGGTTATTTAGGTCCTAACATTAAATCCTTGGATGCAGCTATGTATACTCCAAATTGATAAGGTTTCAATTCCACCTAATAATTTTTAAAGTAGGTCTTCCTGCACTCCTCCATTGGCATACCGGCAGAAAAAATTTTCTTTTTGCTAATGTTGAGGTGAAAACCAAAAAGAATGTAGGAAGTTTTTTATAACAAAGTAGACGCCTTTACATCTGAATATTTTCAAAATATAGTGAAAGAATAAAGATTAATTGCTTGATTAATTAATTAATGTGAAATTAGTGAATAAGAAGTTATATAATAATTTTGGTAAAGTTCCAAAATAAAAGAAAAAGGATTTGTTTTAATTATAGAAGTTTTCATTAGGGAATCCGTATAAGATTTAATTAAGAAATGTATCTCTAGCCATTATTGATTAAGAATACGACCTTATTCAAAGTACACGAAGATGAACATGTTGTATAAGCTTTCTAGTTTATTTCTTTATTTTTGGATAATTACATTATGATGGTACACAGGTAATTTATATAGACTAAACTAGGGACCTATACTATAAAACTAATTAGAGTTGTATCCTACCAACAAGGAGTTTGTATTCTAATTAGTAACTGTAGTAAGAGTTTAACTATTAGCACTAGAGTTTTAACTTGAATAGGATTTTCTAGATAATATCACCTCAATATTAATTAAAATATTTATCTCGATCCACTTAATTATCATGTGTGCCACATAAAGTCCAACATTCTCCCACTTGGCCCATATGATAAACCAAGAACTTAAATAAGTGATAATTAAATCCAAAACATTAACATGGCCATAAGTTACTCTAGCCTAACTGCCACTCAATTAAATATTCACATAACATAAATCATGTTGCTAGTATTCTAAAACGAATATTTCTTTCAATGTATTACAATGCTCGATCATCTCTAAAAGAGCACTTTATGAGATAATACTTTATATATAAATTTTCAATAATCATGTAATGTCCATTCAATATGTAAACTTTATTTGCACAAACTGAAACATGTCTATAAACTTTAAAAATATGAAATTAATAAATCAGATAAGCTAAAATACATCTTGATAGAATTTAACTAGCCCTATATGATCCATATAAATTTTAAACTATTTGGTCAACAATGCTTTAGTCATCGGATCGGCTATCATTAAATCTATACTGATGTGTTGGATATCCACTTCTTGCTTTTTTATAGAATCTTTAATAACAACCTACTTTTTAGTTATTTGCTTATTGTGACTCTCACTTTTATCATTCTTAGAAAAACATAGTGCATAAGAGTTGTCATAATAGATCTTTAATAGTCTTTCTGATAACTCTTAGACCAAAGATAAAGTATCTCAAACTTATTGCCTATAATATTACTTTATAACATAATTCCTTTGGCAGTTTTCATAGTCCAAGGCCAAGATTACTTTAATATCTGCCGTGCACTTCTACTATAAACCTTATGTCAAGTTTCTTATAAATCTGACAATATATAATGCTTCCAATATAATATGTATATGTAATGCCTTTCATATGCTCTTTTTCCAAATTATTTGGAGATATTGGCTTAAACTGAAATATCCCCTCTACAATTTACTGCCCTTGAAGGTGCATAGCTTTGCATCATAATTCTTTCTAAAACTATCTTGATATAGGCTTCCTTCGATAGACTTAATGTCTTTTTAGACCTATCTCTATGAATCTTTATGCCTATGATATATGAAGTTTCACTCAAATTCTTCATATCAAGTTTTGAGAAAGAAAACTTTTGTCTCATGTAACAAATCCAAATCACTTTTGCAAGGAGAATATCACCAACATATAGGACTAAAATTATGACTTTACTCCTACCGACTATAAGGTATAAACAATGATCATAATATTTTAGTAAAACCAAATGATGTCCCAGCATTGTTAAACTTTTACTCCAGATTTTTAAAAAAGTTTCATAGTAATCATTACCTCTTTTGAGTGAAACCATTGACCACAAGTCTAACCTTATTTTATTTAAAATTACCTAATGATAATTCAATGAGTTACTAGACTGGATCATAACCATTGATTTCATAGTTTTATACCAAAGTGTAAAATTTTCACTATTCATGGCTAGTGAAAATGAGATCAATTTTATGTTGAGTATCAAAATTATACTTTTAAAGGTATAAAACCAAGTCATATAAATGACTAGTTTCTTACCCATTAGATCTCTTAGTTCCATAATCGTTTATATATTTTCTACACTTTTAGTTAGTAAGATTAATGATCTATTGTAAAGGTTGTACTCGATTTGATTACTCTCTAGTTAATTTTGTATGTTTGTTTTGAGAAACAATCAAGTCCTTTACAAAAGATCAATCTAAATAAATGTATTCCTTAATATCAACTGTATAAAAAAAGTCACTCCTACTAGACTCATGATCCATAAAAAGCATAGCATTTCCAACTTCTCGTTGACTATGAAAGAAATTTAAAACATATACCCCTTTAGCTTAATTGCATAGCCTATAACTTTTAACTGTTGTTGGACCTAGTTTCCCTATGTTTGGGTTATAAGCCTTCACTTTAATTAGATAATCCAAGTTCATAAATATCTTAAGCTAGATTCCAACTATTCCATAATTCTAAAAAAGTTTTAGAAAACAATTTAGTTTGAACTTTAATACAGACATCAACAACAGTTTTAATGCATCAATCCATAAATATAGGGGAAGGTATATGATCTCTAAATATTACAATACTTTCTTTAGCTCCTTTTTGTGGACTTACCACTTTGCTTTTTCTTAATGCAACTAACTTAAGTGTCAAACTAAAGAGTTTCAGGAACTCTGTCATTGTTAATTCTCCTGAATTTTTGTATGTAGATATGACACAATCTTTATACCACAACTTTGAAAGATTTTTTATTTATAGCACATCTTCACTACCAAAAATCATATAAATAGTTAACAAACTTATTCTCACAATCAGGATCAAAATTAATGATGAAAAATCCAATTAAAAAATTCTCTTTTGAAATTTCAACAATATAATTTAAAATTTAAAATTCAAAATTCCTTTTAACTAAGAAAATTTCTAAAATGAAAAATAAAACCTTTTTTTTAAGGTTTAAAACAAATTTAGATTTCAATAAATGATCCGATAGTCCTTAATGATTTCTGTAGAAAATGTTTCGCCTTTTTTTTTATTTCCTTGACTTTATGATACCATTAATGGTTATAGAAATATAATTTGTTAAACATAAGTCTAACTACTATATATTATAAGGAATATCACAAAAAGATATTCATATGAGTTTACCTTTATTTTCAAGTCCCTTTTATACTTTAGGTAATCTTTCTTTATATGTCTGAGTTAAAACAAATGAAGGTTGTGATACCATTTTTTTATTGGCATTTTTCTTTCTTTACCTTTATAATACATTTTCCTACCTATCACTTTTTATCTTGAGTTACTAGACTAACTAAATCTAGTTTCTCATTCTTTAATCTCTTTTCCTCTTAAACATACACAATTGAGAGTTTATTGAAAGACCATTTTTTTATGTATATTTTCCATGGTCATACTCATTAGTAAAAAAGTTGAATATGTAAGTGATAAGAAATTTACTTGAAAAACTCGATTTCAAAGATTTAAGTCCAGCAACAATGTCTTTCAAATCCCATAAGGTGGTCATGCATAATTTTTAGAATTGTTGCACTTTATTCTTGAAAGCTTCCTTGTTAAGCTGACTACTAAAACCTTATAACAATCTACTCTTTAGTGGCTCTACAATAATCCTTGACCTTATAACAATTTAGGATGAAATCCTAACTTGATTTATTATAGGATTTGATGTACATCATCCTTAAATAGTTAGGTTACTCCTGCTGTACATAAAAATCTATTTTTTTTTGCACACTTTATTTCTTAAAGATAAGTTGTCCATCTGAAATGCTAAATCAAGGTCCTTACACCAAAAATAGCTTAATTAACTCCTTCATCAGAGTAATCTTTTATCACAGGATAGCATTTAATGCTAGTAACCTTATTAATGATAATAATAGAAATTTTTGCAAAATGTAAGGAACTATATTTTAATTGAATAAAATACTTTATATTCAAATGTAAATCCAAACCTTCCTATGGATAGAGGTGCATCATACATATAAATTTGCACAACTTTAATGATAAAACAATAACTTTAAAATACAAAAATTAAATAATCCATACCTGTGGGCCTAGAAAAATTTAACTTTGATGCTATATTATTTTATCCTTTAATCATTTTACAAAATTAATTATTTTCTTGTGGGGTCAAATAACTAATTTCATGGTCTAACATTTTATGGATGTCATTTTTCTTTATGTAGTTTTTAAAGAAAAACTTTATTTTAAATAACTACTATTTTATCTAAATTAATTAACTTAAGATATTGTAGCTATTCTTAAGTTAATGATTTATAACTTAATAATAGCATCTGATATATATGCAGAAAACTTATTGTATACCATAAATAATTCTTTATCAATGTCATTTTTCATGTGTAGTTATTTAAAGGAAACGTTATCTTAAATAGCTATCAACTGTCATCCAAACCAACCAGCTTAAGGTGCTGTAACTACTTTTACGCTAGTGATTTAGAACTTTAATAATGACATCCTTAATATATGTAGAATTCTTTATTTTATATTAATAATTGCAGCAGAATATAACAGTAAATCATGTTAACTTATTGCAATCGTTGCATAAATAATTACATGTGAATGTCATCCTCCGTATATGGTTATTTAAAGAGAACTTTATTTTAAATAACTACTAATTTAACTAAATCAATCAACTTAAGATGCTATGGCTATTCCTAAGCAATTGATTTAGATTTTTTATAATGACATGATATATGTATACTATACAAAATTACATAATGATTTAATAACTCAAATATATACCAAATAAATTCATGGTGTAGAACTTTGTTGATGTCATTTATTGCATGTAGTTATTTAAAGAAAAATTTTTTATTCTAAATAACTACCATTTTATCTACATCATGTTACTTAACATGCTTTAGCTAATACCAAGCTAGTGATTTAGATCTTTAATAATAACATCGATTCTTTATATAGTAAAAATTTATGTACTACAATTGAATTTCTAATTGTAATTCTATAACTGATTTAAAAATCAAGACATGTATCCTTAAGTTACATAAAATATTGATAAGATTAGAATGTATTTATTTTATGACATATCAATGTGCACATCCATATTGTATTTCAACAAAATACCTTATCATGCATATATGCACTTAACTTTTAAGTTGAAAGGTCGAATTTTTGGACATTATTTAAGGAGAGTACGTACTACCAAAATTTTTATCATGAAATAAAATCATAGACTATTTATGCATAAATATATTTGTTGTTTAATTAACACTAATATTAAATAATAAATATTTCATGTAACCTAAAAAATTCATAAAAATCACCATAAAATCAAGAATCACAAAATATTGGGGTTTGGAAAAACTAGGATAGAAACGGTCCTGGGACAACACTACATGTGCGAGTGGTATTCAGTTAGGACATGAGTCCTAGCTTTTTTCCACCTCCAATCGGGTCATACGCAACTCGACTGGGTTTTTCTTGACTTATTCGGGTCTAGTTCTTGTTTTCATATATTCGTGCTGTTAATCTATATTTCATATAATTAAAGGCCTAAAAACATGATTTCATGCTAGATTTACATGAACCATGTATTAATTTTGATCAAAAAAATAAAAATCATCATCAAATCACGTAAAACCTTTTAGGTTTCTAAAACCCACAACAAACCCATGCTTTTAACCTCTGTTGCATTAATAATTTCCTTATAGTCAAATCTGATTGGCTGGCTCCTATAAATTTGAACATTTTTTTTAAATGTATATAATTCAATCCCTGGTTTTTTTTAAATAATGCATGTCATTTATCTGAGCAACATAGTAAAAGGACCTAGCTCTGATGCCACATATAAGATTTAATTAATAAACGTACCTTTAACCATTGTTGATCAAGAATAAACTTACTCCAAGCACACGAAAATGAACATCGTGTATAAGCCTTCTAGTCTATTTCTTTATTTTTGGATAAATTAACTTATAATGTTGCACAAGCAATTTATATAAACTATACTTGGGATCTATACTAGAAAACTAATTAGAGTTGTATCATACTATTAAAGAGTTTGTAATTCTAATTAATAACTGTATAAGAGTTTAACTTTTAGCACTAGAGTTTAATTTGAATAGGATTTACTAAATAATATTACCTCAATATTAATTAAAATATTTATCTCGATCCACTTAATTACCACGTAGGCCACATAAAGTCCAACAATCCGAATATGGTTAATATTTTTTTAGACAACGTTGATGGCTTGTTACATTCAAAACCAATTTTTGAACAAAAGGAACATGGTTATCTTTATGAATTATGGAAGAAAAAAATTTAACTATGAGGTCTGGGGTTGTAAACTACTTGTAAGTGTTTCGAATCCAAGAAAAAATTTAGAGAAAAAATTTGAGTGCGTATTCATATGTTATGCATAAAATAGTAAGGCATATAGGTTTATGGTCATTAAATCAAACAAGCAATGCAAATTTAATGAACAAATATTGGGTTAAGATACAGATTTCTCACCATACTATAATTGGATATTGAAGTTTCCCACTACATTTTATTTTGGTTGATATTTGCTATTGTAATTTTGTGATTAAGGTAAATGTGCTACTATACCATTATTTGATTGAATTTTATTACTAAACTTTAATTTTTGACTGAATTTTATCACTAAAATTTGATTTTGAAATATATGAACTAAAATTAATTTATAAAATTAAAAATTAAATAAAATTTTAATTTCATAAAAAGCTAAAACTTATTTTTTATCATATTTTATTTATTAATTTATAAAACCTTATTATTAAAATAAAATATTTGAAGGAGAATTTTTTATTAAATTTTATCTTAAAATGATATGAAATCAAAGTTAAGTAGCAAAATTCGATTAAAAATAAAAATTTAGTAACAAAATTCATCAAAGAAAAGTAGAGTGATAAAATTCAATATTTAATTAAACTATAGTGGCAAATTTGTACTTAATCTAAAAATATAATGGCAAATCTATATATTTTTTTGACATAAATGCTAATATTTATTATAGTTTTTTTTCAAAGATTTTTTTGAAATCAAGGAGATTTTTTCATAATATTAATTAATAATTTTATTTATTTTCCAATAAATTGCTAAGAATTTTATTTTTATTTTTTGAATTTCATTCCTTAAAATTTTTTTTGATAATATTAATTAATAAATATATAGATTCGTTGAGTCTAAACTGCGCAATATTAATTAATAGATATATAGCTTTACTAAGCTCAAACATTGTATTTATTCATTAAATTTAATATAATATATTAATTTTATTAATTTTTTTGAATTTTATTTTAACTCTTTTTAATAGAATTTGAATGTTAAATTACTAAAACTATAATTATAAAAATTATTATCAATTAATATTTTCTCATTCATTGAATTTAATTTTAATTACAAAGAATTTTGTTTTAACTCCTTTTTTGAATCGTTCACACATGAAGTTTTTTTTTCATATTATGAATTAATAATTTTATTTATTATTTTTTATGCATTAAATTTCTCAAGAAGTTTTTCATAACATTAATTAATAGATAGTTAGATTCATTGAGTCCAAACTCTGCGTTCATTCATTAAATTTAATATAATATATTAATTTTATTAATTGTTTTTTGAATTTTATTTTAATTTTTTAATAGAATTTGAATTGTTGAATTACTAAAAATATAATTGCAAGAATTATTATCAATTAATGTTTTCTCATACATTGAATTTAATTTTAATATTAATATAATATATTAATTTGACCAATGAATTACAAAGAATTATGTTTTAACTTTTTTTGAATTTTGTTTTTAAGGAATTTTTTTCATAATAATTTTATTTATTATTCTTCATGCATTAGATTTCTCAAGAACTTTTTCATAACATTAATTAATAGATATAGTTAGATTCATTGAGTCCAAGCTTTGTGTTTATTCGTTGAATTTAATATCATATATTAATTTTATTAATTTTTTTGAATTTTGTCTTAACTATTTTTAATATAATTTGAATGGTTAAATTAAGAAAAATATAATTATAAAAATTGTAACCAATTAATATTTCTAATTCATTAAATTTAATTTTAATATAATATATTCATATATTAATTTTATCATTAAATTGCAAAAAATATTATTTTGATAGTTAGATTTATTGAGTTCAGACTTTATCTTTATTCGTTAAATTTAATATTATATATTAATTTTTTAATTTTTTAATTTTATTTTAATTCTTTGTAATAGAATTTGAATGGTCAAATTACTAAAAATATAATTATAAAAATTATTATCAATTACTTTTTTTGTAATTCATTGAATTAAATTTTAATATAATACATTCATTTATTAATTTTACCAAAAAAATACAATGAATATTAGTGTAACTCTTTTTCTAATTTCATTTCTCAAGAAAATTTTTCATAATATTAATTAATAATGTTATTTATTATTTTTATGCATTAACCAATTAACAAATATATTCTTATCTTATTTTGTTTATGAGTATGTTTGCCTATCATCCCTAATTAACAAAATTATTTTACAACCATCGTCATCATCATTATCATCTCCTTTAATCACTTTTATTGTTAATCATTTTTATCTTTTTATTTTTTTTCTGTTTCTCTTCTTTTTTCTCTCAAATTAAATTTCATTTATCTTCATATCTCATTAAAACTTTTATTTATTTTTCTCTAATAAAAGTTTAATTTTACATTAATATATTCTAATTTCAAAAATTATTCTTCTTTAAAAAAATTAATTTGGGTGCTCATTAAAAAGACTTAGTTAATTATATTTCATATTGTCAATCAAATTAAATTAGTTATTAAAGTCATTTTGAAAGGCTTTATTTCATTATAATAAAACATTTTTTAATAATTTAAATTTTATTTGACCATTCCTATCTTTTAACAGAGCATCTAATCTAATATATAAAATTCTTTATGAATTAAAAATAAATTTTATTTACATTAAAATATTAATCGTGCACCGCACGAGCTTAAATTATTTAACTGATATTAATTAAAATAAAATATAATAGTAAATTTGAATACCTACATATGGTATAGTGATAAATTTTCTCATTAACCCACAAATATTTAAGTCAATACTTCATCCCAAAAAATTACTCCGAATAGTTCGAAGGAGCTTAAATATGGTTCTTTCAAAATGAAGAAGAAAACCTTGCAACAAGAACAATTAAAGTAATAAAGAAAGCTAAAATCTATAATAATAAGTTTGCTGTATTTTTTATTAGAAATTTGTTGTATTATTACCATAATAACTTATAAAATTAATTGTTCAAGTCTTCAAGATAATTATTCAAAGATTAAAAAAAATCCTTTAAATTTATAATAATCACTTAAATAAATTAAATAAAATATTATATAAATTATGATAATCTTACAGTAAGATTTAAAATAAATTATATGCTTTAATTACCAAGGATATACGTACGTTAAACTTATAACGTTTTTTTTATCTTTATACATATTATTTAAAATGAAGGTATCAATTTTATTTTAGAAGTATAATCCATTCTTATATTATTTATAATAAAATATACAAAATAGTTTGTGAAAAATGATATATGTATGTATATTACGTAATAATAATATCATATAATTTAGATCGAGTAAAAATCGTATCATTATATATGTTATTTTTAGGGTAAATATGTTATTTTTATTTTAAATATATAATCTTTTTAGTTTTATCATGTAATTCTTTAAAAATATATAAAATATGTTATTGATATCTATATTATATTTATTATTTTATAATAATGATTTAGAAATACATAAATTGATTAGACTGGGATAACAACTCAAGTATATGATAATACTTGTTTGAGTTACACAAATATTTGAATTTGAAAAGTTATTGGATTATGCCTGAATAAAAAAGAATCAAATTAGATATATATTTGTTTTTAAATTAAAAATAAAACATCTATACTTATTTTTAAATATTATTTATTTTCTATATTTCAATTAAATTCTAATTAAATCTAAGTTAATTAAAATAATTTGTTTAAAATTTATCTGATTTGGATTCAAAAATAATAAACTAAACCCTAACAGCCTAATAAATGTTAAAACAGAATAACACGAATTCGAAATGATCTAAATTTCGAAAAAATCCAAAAATTTTTCAGCCAAATTGACTCAATCCAATTGACCTAATCCGAAACCAATGCAATAAAAAATATCTTCATTTTTTGCTGTTTAATTCATTTGTGAGATAATTAACTACTAACCTAACTCCAAGTAATAATGTAAATGAATAAAAATACAACCATACCCACAGCATCCAACGGCAGGACCAGTGCCAGGTGCTCATCTACACACCATGAGAGTTACAATGGACCTTCAAGCAACGGCAGCCGCCAAGGAGTCAATGGAAAGATGAAATTTATTGTCCGGTAGTAGTACCGATGTCTTCTTCGGTCCCATATGCAGTTAAGTTATGGTTGAAAGTTGAAATAAATGGTGTAACTCTCATCTCTGAAGCTCTGCAATGGTACCAAAAGGAAATTCCTCCCTGCCCCTCTTGCAAAAAAGCTGATTGGATGGTATTCACTTATTCCACTGTTCATTACGAAGCTGATGGCCTGATTGAATTCAGCTTCGGATGATGCTGAATTGCAGCTGAGCTTCATGCTAACACTCGAGCTATAGTTTACACCACTATATACATAGCACCCCTTTTGGCTTGCCGATTCCAAGGACACACTTTCATCCTTTCCATCCAATCCTGCGACTAAATGAAAACTAGAAGTTGCCTCATCATTAGGAGAATCGGTTACTGCAAGGTTATTTTCCATTCCTTGATGCACTAAAACCTTCCCTGGAAAGTCAAATGGCTCAAGCAAGACAGTTTTACCAATGGCTTCTCCGATGGCTGAAATTTTTTCTGAATTGTCATCAAAGATGAGCCTGAATGTGGCATGAACAGCAGCATCGGTACCGCCTTTGGGTAACTTGTCCATTCTGATTGATTGGTTCGAGTTTGTTAAGACAAAAGTTGAGTCACCAGACTCTTGGGAAAACGTAACAAGATGATTGTTATAAGCAGCTGGAACAGGAGCTATCCAGTCCGCAGTTGAACCCGTTGAACCAGTTTTTATGTCCCAGTCACCACTGCTATAACCACTAAGCAAGTAAGGACCATAGAGTATTGCCTGAACAGAAGCATATTCAGGGCGATCATCTGAAATTTATTTGAAGAAAGAAGTCATTATTTTGCGGGTTATAGAAATAGATACCAAGGGAAAAACATTCTCTTTTTTGTTCTCCATATAAAGGGAATTGAGAATCTGTCATACAACAAAAGATACCTTTAATTGGCTCTGTTCTCAGACTAATTGGCAAGTCAAGAGTTAATTTATCTCCAGCACTCCATTTTACCGGTAAGAAGCTACCTGAATTAATGCAATTCATATTTGTCCCCAATTATTCATATAACATAAAAAGAGAGCACATGAAAATAATCAGTGGCTTATTAGATAACTGACAATCTTCTTAGAAAAGAAGAGAGGAAAATTAAGATCATATTTCACACCTGGAGCTGGTAGGTCTAGATTCTGAGCATTTAATGTTGCCTTGGCGCCGTTCAACTGCGTCCAGGTTGGTATCCTCAAATTCAAGGTAGATGATCGCCCAGCTGCCTAAACAAATCAGATTCTAAATGATCTTTCTATGTTTACTTTCCATGAAAGTAATCAAGTACATGCACTCTTGCATGCAGTGGAGAACAATACAAGGTAAACAGGATCTGGGATACAATTTTCATTTTGGTTTCAACTAAGAAAATAAGGGTGAAGGTAAAGAACAGGAAGAACGTATTAAACAGACTTCTCTTTGAGTGAAAAAGCACATGGCCACTCATAGACAGAACTGCTGGAGATAACTATCATCAGGTTCCCATATAAGATTTGAATTCTATAAAGGATATATAGTTATAAGTCGTAACTTCCAACATACAAGGACTACTTCAATTCATTTGATAATCATTACGTAACAAAAGATAATAATATAATGAATAAAGTCAAACCAGAAGACAGGAGCATTTTTTAATCATGGCATTTAGCAAGTTTCTAGTGTAAGTAAATAATGACATAAAAGGGAACATATATGCAATGAAGCACTCCTCGGACCATAAAATAAGTTAGGTGCTTCATACCTCTTTCGAAGAGGAAGTCAATGTCACACGAAGGTAAGGATCCCAAGAAACAACAGGATCAACTTTCTGGTTGAGCAAAAAATTTCCAGATTTCCAATCAAGAGTACTTGATATATACTGGATGATGTAAAGGCTAGGAACACTCCCTTCCGCCTCAAAATATAAAGAATCTCCTAACTTGGAAAATGATTCAATTCCTGCAACGGGAGAAAGAAGGAAAATCATTAATGATGGAAGAACTGGAAATATTACACTAGATCAGTGACGGTTGGAGAAAATTTTATCGCAGTTCATTCATCATGAAAGGGACAGGTAAAACGAGCAATTATCCCCAACCTGTACCATAGCAGCACCAAAAAGAATCAAATGGTGTTCCCCACTTGTGGTAGCTTATAGCCTTAGAGACCCCACGACCTTGGGGTAGCATGTAAATCATCACTCCAGGCTCTGTTCCCCTTTGGATGCCTAGTACACCATTTGTGAGGGCACGCTCATAGTAATCTGCATATGCCACTTCTTTGGTCCATCTAAATAGGTGGCGAGAGACCTAAAACAACCAGAAAAATGAGCATTCGTTTCCGATAGGAAGACAAGTAACGGAGATGCAAAAAAAATTGATAGATAAAAATCACTTTGCATTAGCTAAACAGAATTTCATTTTTTTAAAAAAAAAAAAATATCCAAAAGAAGAAGACAGAGAAAAGGGCAGGTCATAGCTCCAAAGGATATCCCTGCATCCCAGACTAAAATTAATAAATTCGAGCAAGACCTTCATGGATTGAAGAGCAATGGACATACCTTCAGCATATTATATGTTGTGCAGGACTCTTCATTCTCTGTCTGTAAAGTGCTTGCCAATCGTTTTGGATCTGACCTTCTCATAGGTAAATGCAATGAAACACAAGAGGGTAGGGCCAGCAAAGAAACAAATAAAGGTAATTAGATAAACCATACTTCAGGAAACCAAATTGAAACTAAGTAAGCCGAAAAGATTATTTCATTACAAACAGCAACTTAAATCTAGAACATGACAAAGTTAGTACCAGAACTCGCTGACTGATGTTCCTCCTGTTGCATAGCTATGAGAAGAATTGACAACGTCCATAAAGAAAGTTGCTATTGTCTGGTATTAGGATATTTTAAAAAAAATAAGAAAGAAAAAAGGGAAAGACAGCAATTAAAATGTTTACTGAAGTATTTATAAACACCTTCAATGGAATTTAAATAATTGGAAGGAAAAAAAGATAGGGCCATTTAATTAAGAACCCTTAACCCAAGGAAAAAGAAATCCCAGAATTAACACAGCAAGAAAATTACATATACAACAGCAGTCAGAAATCAGCAGAGTAATGGGAAGAAATGGTTGTATATCGCACATTAGCTATCTTCCAGGAATTAATTCTACATTGAATGTCTTAACGCTATATCGAGATTGCGTTTTTCCCTTTTTTTTTTTTTTTTGCTGCCTATTACTGTTTCCTGTTTTCTGTCATTCCCCTACTTTTATAGCCCATATAATAGAGCCATTTGTCTAAATATTCCACTGGCTTAAGTTCAGGATTTGTAGTTGCCTCAGATTCAAATTTAGCCACTTCATCTATCCCCAATTCATTCGAGGTTGAATGCCTTTATAGAGCGGGGATACAAATGGTACTGCACTTCAAATTAGAATAAATGCATATCAAGTAATTTACCTTGTAAAGTGGATCACCAGTAACTTCATACCGCATTTGAGATCCAATAACAATAGGAATGTGTGTATTAGCGTGGAAGCCAGATATATCATCGGCCTACAACCAAAAGAAAGAAATTAAAAAAAAAAAAAAACGGGAATTAATGTTACAGATTAACTTCTTTTTGCCTTCTCCAAACTACAAAAGCCTACTTCTTTCCTAAAACAGAAACCACTAATTGCCCCTATAGCTGTACCATACCCAAGGATTTGTAATCTATATACTCTTTATTTTGAGAAACTAAAGCTCGTAAACTCATTATCAAAGTCTAGGTCATCGGGAGCATATTTCTTCTTCAACCCTAAGAATTTAATATGTTCCACCCAAAAGAACTTTTTGTACTGAACTTCAGAGCAATTATTTTCGGATAAAAATTTTCATCACAAATTTCAAAAACATTCTCATTTTTTACGTTGGACACAACAAGATGTACTTTGACCAAAGTGCCGAAAGTTCCGTCCAACACCTCCAAAAAAACCTGAAGCTCCACAAGATTGCTAGTTCCCAATGGTTTAGAGATGAATAACAGTGCACCGTAAATTTGGTTTGGGCTAAATCAGTTGGTTGGATACATACAAAACCAGCAGACTGATAAAAATAAAGAGTTCTTAGACAAAAGAAATCTTGAAAGTTACCTGAACTGCAAGCAATCCTAGAAAACAAGGTTTGTCAAAAAGGTGAGCCAATAACAAATGCTTTGGATCTCCCTGCACAAAGTAACATGACAAATTCATCAAGTAAATTTCACCGTTGTGTCTCAGAAGTGAGAGTGGTAAGAATGCTGCCAGCTTTACATGTCCAAATGCTAGATGACGAAATGTACAGCTTAGAAAAATCTGCGTTCAGCCTTTTTTTGCTCCTTGTGAATAAATTTTCGGGGTTTGCACAATGCATAATAGTTGATTCTGTATGTATTATACCCTCATATGGAAATTTATTTCAAGTTCACAAGCTTTACAACTGGTCAGGTGGCATCACAAATCTGTCATGTTAGGCAAAGTTTATGCCTATTATGGTGCTACTTCCTTCAAAGTAGTATATTTTCTTCGTAATTTATTATAAGGTCAGACGATTGGATTAGTTTGATAGACACACAGGTAGCAGCCTGATTACGTCATGCGATGAATGTATGAAGGCTTGCTTCTCCTCAAGCATTGCAAGTCCAATAAACTTTCCAATATCATTTGCAACTGCTTGTGGAAGAAACTAGTACATTCTTGTGTGTGATTGTCAAACAGAATGCCTGAGAATGTGAAAGTGAATATCACTCGAAAGCATGATATGATATGATATGCACAACTAAAATCATATCTCGTCGATATTGTACTCAATGAAGGTTCCAAATGTCTTAAAATCTGACTATGCCAGAAGGCACTCAAATCAACCAAGCCGATCGGCATTTTGAATCACGTTGACGAAGTAAAGAACTCAGTTAGAAACTAAAGGACTTATATGGAACAGTTTACTTACCGATATGGTAAACAACCTGTAGAGGACGTCATTCATACCACCAGTTTCTTCATTAAGTGACAGCCAGTGTCTCTCCACACTATGCTTTGTTATCACATTCTGAACACGAGTATAAAAGTATTCGACCATCCATTTTGTCATATCTAAAGATTGAGCATTATCAGCAAAAGCATATTGATCCAAGAGACCTGCCAAGATCTGTGAAATAGACTAAGTTAGAAGTTATTATAAATCTCCTTAAAACCAAACCCTGTAAGCATCCTTAAAAACCGCAGAACTAGAATCTACCTTGTGAATGGTGTAGTACGGAGCCCAGACAGGTTTTATTGCTTCAAAGCGATCAAATAATTCTGATGGAAATGCAGAAAGATATCCTGTGCCCATTTTCTTCTGACAGGCAGATAGCGCAGACACAACCGCCGACATCTTCTCCTTGAGAGTGTCATTGTGAGTGCTAGCCCACATCTGTGCCGTTGCACTCAAGAAATGCCCTTCAAGATTCAAAAGACAGTTTAAGCATTATAAATCGACGATCAATATGAACTATAATTTTAAAAAAATTGCAAGAAAAGTTGAGGGCTCTTCACTTGCTACAAGGACATTAAAACTTCAGCAATACTTATGTATAAAACAAAAGCAAGGTAACAAGAGAATCTACTTTTTTCCTGGAAAACACAGCAGGAAATTTGAACAGAATCTTTCTTCAACAGCTACAGAATGGAAGAAATCTAAATTCAGACAGAACCGAAAACTAGAATATTACAAAGATAAGTCCTCTCATAATGTCATAAAGCAAATATACTCAAAAGCGGCAATGCTTTATGCTTTATGTAACAGTGACTAGAATCATAGACCATACCTTTTATTTTCATGTTAGTTAAGATTTAATCTCCAAAGAACTAATAAATAATTATATAGCAACCAAAATTATTGTGTCCTAACTCAGTGTAAGATATGAACGGAGACAATGGAGTACATATCAGAGTACTAAGAAAAATCCGAAACAAACATGTTAGATTTTAGTGTCATGAATTGTTTCTTTGGCTGAACAAATAGTGAAAGTATGAATAGAGTACAAAGCTTTTGCTGAGCATGTCGAAGGCTAGAAAAAGGGAGTGACGAATCGATATTAAATTGGAATTCTTTCCGGCCAAGATTGAGGTATCCTTTTAGAAGAGAGAAAAGAAGAAGAAAATAAGGAGAAGAAATCTTCAAACAAGCCAAAAATTTACCTCTATAAAGTAAGTCCCAAATTAAAATCCCCCATCCCCCAAGCTTACTATCAAATCCTAACCGCAAAAGTTATTGATGAAACCAGCAAAGAATAAACTTAAAGAACAAAACGAAGAATAGCATAATTTAGTGTACCATTCATCCATTAGACCTTTAAAGGTTCTAAAGGGAGCCCCATCTAAATAAGCAAAAAGTGATTAAGTTAATCTTGCGGCATCTGAGTAACATGATCTAATAATAAGTTGCATTGACAAGCAATAAGGCAGTATGACTAAAAATTATGGATAGCAAAGAAATAGAACTAAAGCCATGCTCACCGACAAAATGACCCCGGAGTTCAACATCTGGGCCCTCCCACCCTCCATATGGCTTCCCAGGAGTTGGCAAACCTGCAGTTTTCCTAAAACTCCAAACCAAATTATCCACATCGAGCATCAATAAATACTCCAAATTTGTCTGCTGTGCTTGCCCGTGAACGGAATTCGAATCCAGCCTAACATCATGCAGTGAAACCTCCTTCAAGAAATCTGCAGCCAAGTTGAAACTACTAGGATTCTTAATTTTCTTATACATCATTGACCAACTCAATTCGTCTTCCTCTCTTAAAATTTTCCTAGGTAACAAATTAGACCATGCAGAGTCATCGGTTGGGATTAAGTGGTAATAGGCAAACATCTCTTTTTTCCATGTTTCGTTTTGTGATTTCAACAGTTCATAACGAACACTATGTGATGACAGCTGAGTTGGGATGTTGGTACACTCCTTACTCGCAACAATCCCACATAGTAAGAAAACACCAATCGCTAGAAACAGAACAAATCCCTTCATTTTTCTTAGAATCAGAACTTCAGATTCAGAAGCAAAACACCAAAACATTGTGTAGAATTCAAGTAAAGATGATAGCAAAACTCAGACAGGAATCAAAGCAAATTTAAGGAAAACCAATGATCATTATCCAAAAGCACAACCTTTATAAACTTATTGAATTGGATATTCCCCCACAAAGAAAAAAAATCATTAAAAAAACATGAGAATAAAAAATATTACAACTTTATTAACAAATACCCAGAAAGCTAAAAAGAATTCAGTGAAGAACAAGAGTCCAAAAAGGTAGCCAAAAGAAAAAAAAAGAATTACACTAGTAGTAGTTTAAGCACAGAGCAACATGTGACTCCCCATTCCTTGTATTTCTACACAAAACCAAAGAGAGCAAAAGTCCAAACAACACCCAAAAAACCAACTCGTGAAAGATAAGAAATGCCTTTTTTAATTTCTCTTGCATGGTAAATAAAAAAGATTGATATACAGATATTCATTAGGAGAAGAGACAGAGAAGTATCACGGATGCTGAGTCATTTTTCAACAGGTTTGGTTTGGAATTGGATATGTTGTTGACTTAAAAGAGCGTGACAGACAGAGGGCGAGAGAGAGAAAAAAAGAGTGTGGCTGGTTACTTTATAACAGGTACAGTGAAAGGGAGAATCATTAAGCAAAGTGAGGAGGAATCTAGGATCTAAAGTCTTACGTTCATTTCAACTTCCTTGGCCCCTAAGTGGAGTTGTTATTTATGAATTTTTATTTAAGGCTACGCTTGTCTAAGCATGGATAGATAAAGCATTTTGTTATAAGAATATTTTTTACGATTATTATATATTAATATTTTTTTATTATATAATGAATAAAGTTATTTATAAGTATATTTAATATAATATTATTATTATTATAAATAGTATATCTTAACTAATTTTAATAAAACAAACAATTTTAACAACAATCAATTGATTAAAAAGCAGAAAGGATTCATTTTAATATTCTTTTTTAATTATAGCATTCTTTCCATAAAATAACATATAATATCAAATTAAGCAATAAAACAATTTACAATAAATTTAAATTATAAGAAATAAAAAAATTGTAATTATCATGAATATTAAAATTCAAATAAAATACTATAAAAGAAAGAAGCATTAAATTTTATAAATAATGATAAGGTTATTATAGATATTTCGTATGCTAGAAAATCTTTTTTTTTTTTTAATTCCCACTTAATTGGGATATTAAAAGCGAACATTTCATTAAAAAAAAAATAAGGGATACTTAATTATATTCCTTTTTCTTTATTTAATTTAAGATTTTCGCAAACATATTGTTCAATTCAAAATCACATCATCAAGATCTTTAAATAATAAAATTTGTTATTAAATTCACAATTTTCTGTTTTATATTTAAATACAAAATTTATGTGTAAAATCTTTTTTTCTTATTCAACACATATTATCAGATTATTCATCCTCATCCTTATCAAGATTTTTAAGTCAATTATAAGCTTTCATATCAAAGAGAAGATGTACATCTTTATCTTATGAATAATATTAATAGTTTTTAAGATTATATTCTATATTATATAGAAATAGTCTTAATCTTGTAAATAATATTTATAAATAATTAATGAAAATAATTTTTGTATTTATCACTTTGCAACTGTATTTATAAATACATTTAGTCAATAAGAATAAATGAATCTCATCTTTCTCAATTCTTTCGATATACATATTTTTACATAATTTATATATAATATTTACATAATATAATATGTGAAATAACTTTCATTAATCGGGACTAAACTAGAATATAAAATTTTCTTGAAATGATTTAGAAGAAAAGAATTTATCTGTTTTTGTTAATTCGTTTGATATATTTTTATTCATTTAGACCTTGGAAAAAGTTTTTCTAATTATTATTATTATTATTATTATTTTGCAACAAACCATTTTTTTTCTTGGGATTCAAACACTTTTTTTTTCTTAATTATAAAATTGACTTTTTCTTCGTGGAAGACGCTATTGAGGGATAGGACAAGCAGTATGGATAAACAATTATTTGACATTATTGACTAGATTCATTTTGGACTTTTGGTGATTTAAAATCATATTCATGTGAGATTTTTATGAATATATATATATATATATATACCCACATCTTTTATACTTAAAATTTAAGTAAAAGAAAAAAAATTGTAAAAAATATAGGTGAAAAAGTTATTTAATTAGATATAACTTTATTTAAAAAGAGAAAAAATAGGTAAGTAGTTTTCATTTTAATTTTTTTAAAAAACTTAAATTAATTATATAACCTCATGAATATATTATTTTAATTTTATAATTTTTTTTTTATAAATTTTTATTAAATTAATATCATTTAATTTAATCACACTAAACTCAATAAAAAATATTATATATATATATATATATATATATATACACACACACGTGAGTGGGACCTACATTTCCAACAACAGTGCATCACCATGCAGCCTGCGGTGTTCCTTCAGAATTTCCCGTGGTTCTTTAATAATCTATTCCTTGCTTTTAATTTCTTTTGAAAAAAAAAATTCTTAAACAAATCCCTTGTCTTTTTTTCCCCTGCAAATTTACTTAATTATATATATATATATATATATATATATTTCATATGTCAAAGTTCATAAGATTTCATCATCAATTAAAGGATTAAATTGATAAATTTACCACCATAGTATAGGTTAACATTAAAATTTGTTATAATAATTTATTTAATTGATATTTATTATTATATTTTTGAGATCAAGTTAAATTTTTCTTTATAATTTAACTTAATATTAAATTTTATCATTTTATTTTTATTTAAGCAAATTTTACAATTAAATTTTAATCTTTAATTAAAATTTATCACTCAACTTTGATTTTGAATGATTTGAAGATAAAGTTTAATAAAAAATTCTTTCAAATATTTTATATTAATAATTAATAGTATAAATTAATTAATAAAATATTAAAAATAAAAAAAAATAGTATATAACTTTTATTTTATAAAAGTTAAAAATATTCTACGTTAGTTTTCTTGTCTTTCTCATTCTTCAAGCTACTAGCGACAGGTGACGGACATTAGTCAATAGTGACGTTATAAAGTCAAATTTGATCATTGAGCATCAAATTATGTCCCTTCCACAATCTTACCTATTAAAAAATTTTTCATATTAACATTATTCTAAAATTTATTAAGAATAAAATATTTCATAGAATATGTCATTTGTATCAAATAAAATTTAAAAATTAAACGTGATTAAATAAAAAAATTATGCAAATTATATCAAAATAAAATAAATTAACAATTAAAATTATCTTCTTTATTTATCGAATAAATTCAATATAAACTTTATTCTTTTTTATGATGAAGTAAAGACGTTTAATAAAAGACTTTAAACAAAATTAAAATTCTTATTTATAAATTAGATAAATCTTATCTATAAGTATAAATATAAAAAAATCTTTTAAACTGATGAATATAGTCATAGATATTCACTAAATTTTTAAAATTCATTGTAAATATTATATTGTTAACAAGAATTTTTCATTTTATAAGTAAGAATTTTAATTTTATGCGAAGTCTTTCTTTGAATATATTTATATGATGATAAATCAAAAGGAGTAAAATTTTAAATTAAAATGTGAATGAATTTATTAAATAAAAAGGACTTAAATTTTATATTGACTTTTTATTTTTGTAAATTTTAATTTTATAAATTTGAACATTAATGACCAAACTTTACATGCTAGTGCGTTTATTACCTATAATTATTTGTGAAATATATAACATATATTTTGAAATATATAAAACATAGATTCATGTATGATACACGTTACAATTAGTACTAGTTAATAATAAAAATACTTATTATAAAAATTTATTAATATAATTACCAACTGTTATAATTTTAGTTGGTTTAAAGATTCTTAACATCCATGTTTTTATATATATTACTATTTTTTTACATGAGTTGCTTATGAGTAAAGTTTAACGATATTTTTGAATATCTATATATATATATACATATAATTATGAATATTGTAAAGCATATAGTTAAGTATAAAAATGTTGAAATTCTATAATTCTTAATTTAAAAGCAACTTAGTATTAAAACTATAGTGATATCTTTTTCCCAGCAATGTAGTGATAAAATAAGAATAACTGATAATATAAATGGTAAAATATTATAAATTTCACAAAAAAAATTATATTTATTATTATTGTTATTATTATTATTATGCATTGCAAAATTTGGTCCACAAGTCCGTAACTAAGAGCCATAACTTTAGTGTTCCATGTTTTCTGCAAGAGCAAGCTTATTGATGGTGCGATACACACGTATACATATGTAATAGTGATTGTGTCAGGCATACTTCTTTTAGAAATATAGTCAAGGGTAACTATTCTTGATTTACAAATTATCACTTTGTACGTCGAGTAGTTTGGAGTTATTTATTTATATGTCAGAATGAGATTTTGATTATGAGTTTATTGTTTGTCGGTTCTCATAGATGGTGCCATTGTTGATGCAAGGATTGTTGAATTACTTTTATTATGAGGTATTATCCGCTTTGGAGCAATGCATAGACAGTTCTCACGATTTTGTCCTTTGAGAAAAAGTACCTTAATAAGAGAAAGGTAGCCGTTGCTTTATAAGTTACAGTCAATATCCTTAACTAATCGACATGTCTTACTCCAATACTATTGTAATATTAATTTCTAAAGTTTGAAATACAAATAATTAGAATTTTGTAATATTAATATATAAATTGTTCAATACTATTAGAATTAAAAAATATTAATTAAATTATTTTCAAAATTTATTTATAAATTGAATTTACTTAAAAACAGTCATTTGATGTAATTGAATTTACTTAATAACAGTCATTTGACGTAATTAAAGTCTTTTTTTTACAAACTGGATTAAATTTTATTCGTATTTATAAAAAAATTAAATGATATTTAAAAATATAA
>JBBYHK010000020.1:8949680-9032637 GCA_038382065.1 Adansonia grandidieri | reverse complement strand
AATAGAATATGATAATTGTATAACAAAATAATAAGATAAATTAAAAAATATGAAAGCCATAATTGATAATACCATATCAAAAATGAATCAAATATTAAATATTGAATATTATTATTATATATAATTTCATTAAATATTAAAAATTTAATTTATATTTTATATATGATTAAACCTGCTTATAAGTTGGGCCAGTCGCGACTTGAATTTTTTAAAATCCCAAGTGCAGGCCGTTATTTAATGTTCCTAAACTTGTCTGTTCAAGCTAGAATTATTGTTCATCACATTAAAGAATTTTTTATTAATATTTGTATATTTTATAATTAAAATCAAATAAAATATATTTTATTTTAATTTAAAATAATTGTTTCGAGTCGGATTGAGCTAGTCTGAAACCAATATATGAGAACCCAAGCCCAGGCCCAATTGGGCTAAGTGGATAGCTCGATCCTTAAGCAGGTCTATATATGATAAAATAATAATTTATCTAAAAGTAAATCATATCATGAACTTTGAAAGCATTGTCAATAAAGTATATCACTAATTTATTATTTTTTAATTTAATTAGTTAAACTCATTGAATATTGAGAGTTTATGCATGTTAGTAGTAAAATTTTAAATACTTCTTTGAATATTATTATTATTATTATTTCAAGTAATGATAATTAGAGAATGATAATAATATCACAAAGTAATAAGATAAATAAAAAATATTAAAACCATAATAAATAATAACATATCAAAAATGAAAAAAATCATATGTTAAACTAGTAACTAGACCTGCCCATGAGCCAGACGACCCGTCCATAGGCCAGACAGCCTACCCAACACAATAAGCTCGGCACGATCAAGCTCAGGTCTTAGATTTTAAGTTTCAAGTATGCTCGACCTGAAACAGTATTTTTTTAAATAAAATAATATATTTTACTTAATTTTAATTATAAAATATGTAAATATTAATATAAAAATAACTTTTTAATATTATGAATAATGATTTGTATTTAAATAGGTCGGCCAGGATAAATTCGGCCCTGAACTTAGAATTCAAAAATTTTTTGGGCCATGGATAAGCCCATAGAAACGAACTAAGATTTTTTCATGCCAGACGGAGCCAAATTCGTGCCTAAGGTTAAAATTCAAAATTACATAAAAGTAATTACATTTAACATAAAATAAAAAAAAGGATGTAAAATATACTCAAACCCGCACCCTACATGAACCCGAACCCGAACCTGAATTGGTCCGAACTCGAATAGACCCGAATCTAAATCAGCTCGAACCTAAAAAAACTTGAACCTGAAATGACTCGTCCTGAATTCGTTCGAACCCGCCCAATTGCCACCTGTAATTATTAATATATAATTCAAGTTTCTTAAAATTATCCCGATTTAACAAATTGTATATTTTGTCTTTGACCAAAAGAGTTATTCAATTCGTGAAGATAATTTTAATTATTAATATAAGAT
Organism: Adansonia grandidieri; assembly: GCA_038382065.1. NCBI lineage: Eukaryota > Viridiplantae > Streptophyta > Magnoliopsida > Malvales > Malvaceae > Adansonia > Adansonia grandidieri. Next base: position 9,031,174 of record JBBYHK010000020.1, on the reverse strand, counting down.
TCCAAATCCATTAAAATTATCATGATTTTAATAAATAATTTATATTTGTCCGAAAGCGAAAAAAAAAAAAAAAACCAAAATATTCACATGGAGATATCTTAAACAACAATCAATAAATTTTTAAACAAAAAATAACCAATTTTTTATTATTATAATTTGTAGATATGAATTATCCATTACTTAAAATGAAGATGATTTGAAACGACTTCTCATTTCTTTTTATTATTTGTGAAGGTCGAAAATGAAAAAAAAAATTATTTCTTTAATCTAATCTAATTTTTTCTATATTAAAATCTCAATGAACCCGTAAAGATTTGCTCCCTAATGAAGCAAAGAGAAAAGAACATTACGGAAGGCCCATTTTAACATAGTAAGTGACGTTGTATGACAATTCTTTTTTATCATACTATAATTTTGATTTAATGAATATTATTATATTAATTTTAATATAATAATAATTTTATTATATAAATTAATATTTATTTATATATTTTTTTTTATAACATATTATATTTAAATTATTTTTTATATCGTAATTATTTTTTTAAAATTAAAATTTTTAAGCCCATCGTTCAATAAAAAAATAGAAGCATCTTAACTTAACACCTATTGGACCGTCATACTCCTGATCTTTATCATCTCTCCATGATAAAACCGTTATTCTCATTGACCTCAAGGGCAAAACAGGAATGATAAAATTAACACGCGCACCCAATTGGAATCAGCCACGTTACCCCCTAATCAGTAAAGAACGTTCGTTGGTAGAGAAAAAAAATCATTTTAAAATCTCTAATCGAAGAGGCACAAATAAAATAAAAAAAAAAGGAAAGAACTGGCTTTTTCTCCTTCTCTCTCTCTCGCTCTCTTTCTCTCTCTCTCTTAAGGCTTTGCTTTTCTGTGGCTCAATCCTGGGCGATCTGGTCCATAATTTCTAGGGTTAGAGTTTTGATCTCTTATCTTCATATTCTGTTTCTGATTTCTTCAATTTTCGGCTTCATTTTTTCATCTGTTTATTTGGTATTAACTGATTTTGAAGTTCTTTTTCGGTTTGTTTCATTTCTCCTCTTAAAACAGGGCTCATCGGATGCGTTTCTGAGCTCTGTGATCGGCTTGAGGGAATCATTTCACGAGCTTCTCTAGCTAACAGGTTAACCCTTTTCTTTTGTTTTTGTTTTTTTCCCTTTGTCCTTTTTTTTTTATAGATATGTTGAATTTTTGCAGTATTATTATTGCTTTTTTTTTCTCTCTTATTTAAAATTCGTGCGATGGGTGAAATTATTTTTGCTTTCATGTCAATTATATGCTAATTTTGTGGGGTATTTATTCAGTGTTTAATTTGATGATTATGTTTTAAGGGGAAAAAATAAATTTATGGGTATAATTCTGTTGTTTTGACATTTAATTTTGTTTATTCACTTTGGTATATATATTGTTCATAATTTTCTTGGTTTTGATAATAGATGCAAACCACAAAAAAGAAATAGATGTAGGAGAAAATTTTCAAGAGTAATTAGCTAAAAAAGATGTGAGAATACAACTTAACAATGAAAACAATTGAAAGAAAAAGCTGAATGCTTTGATGAATTATGAGCAGATTGGGAACTATGCGAGCAGCATTGATCATTTATATTCAAGCTAGAAAAAAATTTAGGAGAGATTTCGTTTTAGTATTTTTAATGTTTACGGATGATGTGCTGATTCTTAGCTTTCAGTATTAACCTGTGTTCACTATCAAGTTGATAGCCTTTGGAGCAGCTAATCAAATGGATTTTTTTTTCTTAACTGCTTCGAGGCATGGAACTGCCAGTAGTAGCACTAATATGTTACTTGAGACATGTGATATGCATTGCATGTGTTGTTTGTATGTATTCGACTGAATGGAGTAAATTGAAAATAACATTCATTTCCTTAAATTTTTTCTGAGAACCTGAAGTCTGGTTTAATAGTTGTGCTACAAAATTTCAATAATACAATTTAAAGTTAGTCACTTCCTTGTTCATATTTTCATCATCTTTGCTAAAGATTGTTGTAATTCGCTACTTTTTTTGAACTGGTTGACTAGGATAGCATGTTATTTATTTATTTTTAATTTAGCATGGGATTTTAATTTTGTTTACTGTGGAATGAAAACAATTTGTAAGGGAAGTTTCCTGCCTTACAAGGCTAAGATAGTATTTGTTTTTCACACATATCTTTTATTTCAAAAGTAAACAGACACACTTACAAACATACACGTAGAAATAGTAACACTTACATATTGTAGATTTCTGCTTCATTCTTACTAGAAAAGAAGGGGAAAAAAAGTTGCTATCAGTATTATACTGGAGCATTTACTGATGACTTAATGTATGTGTCAACTAGCATTAAAAGTGTGAAACTCTAGGTCTTAGCATTCCCAATTTTACCTGTTAGATTCTCATAATCAAGTGTGTTTGGTGCAGGAGAGGTGAAGAAATGGACCATGAGAATACAGGATGCCAAGCTCCTCCTGAACGTCCTATTTTGTGCATTAACAACTGTGGTTTCTTTGGTAGTGCAGCGACCATGAACATGTGTTCCAAGTGCCACAAGGATATGATATTGAAAAAGGAGCAGGCTAAACTTGCTGCATCTTCTATTGATAATATTGTGAATGGGTCCTCACCCAGCAATGGGAGTGAAACCATTGTTGCTACTGGTGTAGATGTGCAAAATTCTGTGGAGCCAAAGACCATCTCAGTTCAGCCATCTTGTGCATCTGGCTCAGGGGAGAGCATAGAGGCAAAGCCAAGGGAGGGTCCAAACCGGTGCAACACTTGCAAAAAGAGGGTTGGTTTAACTGGGTTCAAATGTCGTTGTGGTAACCTTTTCTGTACATCACACCGCTACTCAGACAAACATGACTGCCCCGTCGACTATCGCACTGCTGCACGTGATGCTATAGCTAAAGCCAATCCAGTTATCAAGGCAGAGAAGCTCGATAAAATCTAAATGCAATGGGGATGGAATTTCATGTGCTGAAGTGTGTATGCTCGTTTTCCTCTGAGGCAGTCCTTTGAGTTTGCCACAAGTCTTATCAGGTGTCCTTATTTATTGTTATATATGCTGGGAGAGGGGCATCTAGGATATCTAAGCACTATGAAGAACTCTCTATATCTTGTGATTGGCGAGTATTTATATGTTGGCATCCGTGTTTGTCTTAATCTGTGAGGGTTTGCTGGACTCTGTCAATTGTACGTGTCACTCTGTCTCATATGACATTTCGCTCTGGTTATGCTTTTTAAAATGGTATCTGCAATTTATGAGGATGATCATGGATATTCTCATTGGTAGCTGTATAAATTTTCAATATGCTTGCCCTTGTATCATCCTTGTTTAGTGTTTAGCCCTTTGAATTTATGTGTTCATATGCATGGTAGTTTTGACTTGAATGATAATTTTGTGTTATTAATGGCTTTTTTTTTCTGTGAACATGTAGTTCTGTAACGGAGAAAAAGATCTGAAAATTAGCAATAACTTAGAATTTGAATGAGGAAGATGAGTTGTAGTCAACTTGTATCCACAAATCAGTCCAACATATTTGAATGAACCTGCCATAGCCCCACTCAACCAGAGCTAGGTGCCAGGCAACGAGCTAGGATTTAAGATTGATCCATACCTTCATGTATACTTGATCTTTGAATTTAACACACACTGTCTGACTCATCTAGTGCAAGGTATGAGGTGGAGGCAAAGTTGGAATTATAGAGCCATGCCACCGGATTCAGCTTCAAGATAACAGATCCTCTCCGGAACCTCTTGTCTCTGCCCTTTACAATATTTTCCATAAATCTCTGTGGGGGTCGTTGCTCAACTTTTTTCTTCCATGGATGCCCGAGATGATAACAGCTTAATACGGATACGAGTCTCCTGCTATGTTCGTGGAACTTTTATTTTTTCTAGAAGTATGTGACATATTCTGAGATGGATATAGGGTATAATTTTCTATATGTACTCATCTCAAGTCAGGTTTCTTGGCCAATGTTCTTTTTTCTTTTCTTTTTTAACAATAAACCATGACCTAGGAGCATCGACGGTAACAGCACGAGTAGTGTGAAGCTTCACAGAGAGAGGATCAAGTGTTTCAACTATTGTTGAAAATACCGGACTGGATCGGTCGATTCAGTCGGTTAAATTGGAATCACTTGGTCTGGCTGTCTGACGATATGTATAGAACTGGATTCATTGGGAACAGGATAGAATTGCTAAAAAATTGGGAATTGAAAATCAGAAAAACTAGTTAAAAATCGATAGAACTGGATTTAAGATATTTTATTCAAATTTAATCCAAATTTAAAACGAAAAATTGAAGTTCAAAATACAATGCAAAGAGAAACTTATTTGGCCCAAAATATTTAGACCTTAAACAAAGCCCATTTTCTCTGGGTATCCCTTTATCCCCACCAACAGTTTACAAAAAATGTTTTTATTATCTATTTCTTGAAATTTTTTCTGATTTTTTTCTAATCTTTTAAAATTTTCTTAGTTCTTTTTTAATTATTTAGTATTAGAATTTGGTTAAACCGATAGTTAAACTAATTAAACCGATTAAATTGAAAACCGGTGGTTCAACCGCTTTGACTACCGGTTCAAATTTTTAATCCTTGGTCTCCAGCTTCATGAATATAAGACAACCAAGGTATGTTTGTTCTTAGGGTCAGCAAACTTGCGCCAACATGCAGAAGTAAATCGCCCCCATGAATGCTCGTAAACGAGCTATTGAGCACATGCTTTCCCCATCGTCATGTTTCTAATTCTGTTCATAGATATAGACCAACATCCATGATTATTTAGGCAGAGTTTACTTCATCTCGAATGAAAGCGAACACTATATCTAAATGTTGAGAATCCAGGTAGATTTAAGATCCGATTTTCAATTAAAAACATTTTTTCAGACAAAAAGCAATTTACCTAATCATCATCAAAGTGTAACTCAGTCTGAGTTTAGTTCGGAGAAATGAACACTTAATTCAGTCTGAGTTTAGTTCGAGAAAATAAACACTTAATTATTCATGGTGGCTTCAATATATGTCATCCGCGTCAAGTATAAAATTCATTTCAAACGTCACATTCCTCACATTCATACCTACACTCTTATTGAATTAAGAATTTATAAATTCAAATAATTATGTAGCAATTAGAATATAAATTACAATCACAGATATGTTTTCGATCGCATTGCGTTTATCATAATTATAGACATAATGAATGTCATCTTGATATTACAACCATTGCAATTGTATTTTTTTTTTCATTTTACACAATTTACCATAAAGGGTTATAATTATGAAAGTTCCTTTTAATAATTTTTAAAATAATTTATGACTCTAATTTTTATTTATAAGAAAAATTTATTCACAAATTGTAAATAGAATTTATATACATAAAATTTACAGTTGTAAGTTTAACCGTTACAGATTATTAATCATTCACATTTTAATTGTAATATATATCAATAGCAGAAAGAATCAAAACTATAAAATAAACAATCACAACATTATTAAATCCTTTACAAAAATTTAAAAGACATTTTGGGAGCATTGGGTATTCAATTTTTGGGTAGTGACTTGGAAATCACACAAGAATTACAAACGAAAGTATCTTCAACAGTCATGAGGGACTAAAACAAACTAAAAATCAATAGAAATTAAATTACATCATGGCCATCAATTTAGTAGCAAAACCTAAATTTCATATGATAAACAATAATTTAACCTAAAGAAAGAGAGAGAGACATGAAAATAAATAATCATTCAAAATCAAGAAAACCCCAAAACTTATTACTCTAGCATAAAGCATCAAAAACTCGGAATGGGTTGAGTCAAGTTGAAAAAAAAAAGGTGTTGATACAAAAACCTACTATAAAATTTAAAGAAATTAAGGATCATCAATAATTATTTTTAAAAGATTAAAAATTATTCTTTAAAGTTTTAAAAACGAAAATTTATGCCTAACAATCACACTCTAAAATTATTTCTGAAGATTTTGAGAACAATATTTATTCCTAATACTATTAATTTGGAATAAAAAAGGCATATTCTTTCATTAATCTTTTATCTCATTTCTAAAAATTTCTTATTTTGCAGTGGATCTCTTTGTTGATTGTAACTTCTTTAAATTAAGGGATAATGCTACTTTATTGCCTCGCTCTATTGCAATATATATATATATATATATATATATATACATATGTTTATTAATTAAATATGTGGGTGGCACAACATAAAATTTTCTCTGTTTTCAATCAAACGTCGAGGTAACATGCACATGGAGATAGCGAAAATTCTATTGAATCGATCAAAATTTCTTTACCCCTCCAGTCTGGGGTCTTTTTTTATTATAACTAAGGATCTTTCTCATATCTTATTTGTTCACTCAACTATGGTATCTTTTTAAGCATTTTGGTTCTCTAAAACAAGACAATGCCATGCACATGACCTATAGCTAATCAATATCTAACCAGTTTAACCGTGAGATTATCACCTATCTTTGATGCATGCAAGTTTAAAAGTTATTATTTCTTTCACGGGATTGCCAATGTCTATACTCTATAGTAAGGAATTGTAACATCAAAGTTTCACTGCCGAAAAAGTGCTAGAAAATTGTTGCCCTACTGTTTAAGATGTAAAGCTCTCATTCTCATTTGTTATCCTAGTGATTTTGGACACTTTTGTACCTACTTTTTGGATATTGAAGAATCGGCTTAGTCTTATTATAGGTTACACAAAAGGGAGATTTCATTCAACCCTTAAGAAAGTACTTTGATTTTGGATTTAGCGTAGATAATTCAAATAGGTAACCTTCAACAAATTTAAATTTTAAAATTTAACATCTACATTGCTTCTCTCTTTTATAAATTGCGACCTCATTCTCTCATTCCATCAATTGTACTGCCTTGATTTTCAAAATTTAAAGTTGAAACCCTTGGTAATGAAGTATCAAGCTCTTTTTCTTGATATTAACTTCGCTTGTTATTGGACTTGAAATGGCTAGGCTTGAGCGAATTATCACTTAATTAATTAAAAAAAAAGATTTTGTGTAAATTTAATTATAAAATTATATAAATATTAATGTAAAAATAATTTTATTAATATTTTAATATTTTTAAATAGTGATTCAAACTTTATATAAAGTTGAATCAAACCAAGACTGAATAAAAAAAATTTAAATCACAATCTGATCTATAAACACTTTTACACTTATTATCATTTATTTATTTTTAATGCTAACCGGTGCGAAGGGGATTTATATATATATATATATATATATATAGTTTGGTGATTTGGCTTCTCCAAGAGGCCACATGCTCGTGCAGATGGTTGTTTGGATGATCGAGAACAAAAATTCGAAGTCGACAATCTACACCTTGAAATTGCTGCTTCACCACATCATTTATATGTTGGTTATGTTAAAAATGAACCCCTCAATCAACTTGGTATTCAATGGAGTTAGAGTTCTCCGTAACTCTTGCTACTCTTTCACTGGCCATTCGTCAAAATCTTTTTTCCTTTTCATATTTTAATGGATTTAAAGAAAGAGAACCAAAAGACACGGTCAACACAGTCAGAACCACGCCTGTAACCTAAGTCAATTCACAAGGTTTTTTAAAACCACCGGTGAGATAGATATGAAATACTTTCGCTTCATGCATTTTTAAATAGAAAAGAAAAATTACTTCATTTATAATCAGTAAAAATTTTAAATTTAATAAGTAAAATTATTAGGATGTCACATACACTTGAGGTATATTTAAAAAATAATTTAATTAAAAAAATGAAATAAGTTGTGAGTTAAAAAATCTGCAATCAATATATCGAAACGTACTCTTCTTAATTAATTAAAACACTTTTTAAAGACGTAGAAGCTTGGCAACAACTTGAAACAAATTTGGTCCTAAATTTTCAAAATATCATTTAATCTTTATTATGTAGTTTTAAAAAGTATTTTTTAAATATCTATAAATCATTTTTTAATAAAAAATAACGGGTTTAGATTTATTTCAACATCTTATCTAGGTGAATGCCCTTGGATTGGTCGACCTACCTCGGTACAAGGTACTCAAAATATTAAAGCTTATGAGCTTTAATATTTATGAACCTTTTGTTTAATTTCGATTTATTAAAGCTTATGCTTCCTTCAAAAAATATTTTTTCCTAAAAAATAGGATGATATCAAGGATTATACACTAATTTATGAACGTCTTTTTAAGGGACATCTCAACAATTAACTAGTACTTGAAACTATCCTAATTTAGGGATGTAGAGTTCAAATCTAATCAATGGAATAATGCAGTTTACTTAAGTCCACATGTTTCTCTCTCAATGAATGAATTAATCGATGACATTAATATGTTGAAGATGAAAACTTCCTGCCTTTCTAAGGAACATAAGTATTATTTAAATTGCAAATGATATATTTTCTGGTGAGACTATGGCAAAGTTTGTTTTATTCTTTTGTCTACGTCCAAATCAAAACATGATGTACCCATAAAAATGAAATCAAAATTAGAATGTTTAAATTATGCAAAGCTAGCTAGCTTTGAAATTAATCCATCTCTAATTCTTTAAGCATATACTGTGCAATTCCTATGCTTTGCATAATCTTGATTTTGGTTTGATTAGGATTTTTACTTTGGCTTTTTTAATTAAAAACAAAACGAATGGGCACAAAGTAAAAGTGCCAAACAAACACTGCCTTAAGAATTTGCATACAAAATTTGGCTAGTCTTAGACCCTTCATCTTTCAATATTATTCTATGTAATTCATATCTAATATATTTATATAAACAATTGCTTCATTCATATATCATAATTCATAAAGTTTTTGCCCCCAAGAGGCCAAGAGAAACTTGATCAGAGTGCAAATGAAGTTTTCGTATACTAATCTTGAAAATGGAAAGGTACATTGCTGAGAAGTCAAAATTAACTCCCTTGTATTAAGTGATTCTGTGGCTAATTCCAAGCAAGATTCAAGGGACTATATAACGTAGCATACTTCAGGCAAGATTCATGCTCCATTGATGATTGATTTCGTCCTTAATTCCTACCTAGATATGTTTTGGAGATGATTAAACTGTGAAAAAATAACTTTTATAAACCCGATAGAAAAACTCATGTTTAAAGTCCATTAGACCAACACCAAAAGTAGGACCATGCATAAATTAGTTCAAACCGACTTAACTGATAAAATTTAATTAATTCAGTTCGGTTAAATTGGTTTGATGATTATGTATATTTTTATGTCAGTTTATTTGATTAATTCGATCGGTTATTAGTTGGTAAAATTATTAACTGAATTAACCGAATTAACCAAACTTTTAATATTTAATATTTAATAATTATATATTTATATATATTAATAGCCCAATTAAACCCATACCCAAACCAAATATACAACGCATTAGTCTAAGATCTAATAAACCGATTTGACCGAACTAACTGATCGAATCGATTAAAATTTAGTCAGTTCGGTTAATTCAATTATGATAAAAAATATCAATCAATTCGGTTGATTCCTCTAACTAAACTAATTAATTCGATTTAAATTTTTTTTATCAAACCGATCGAATATACAATCTTAACCAAAAGTCCATTATCATTTAAAATGGCATTTGATAAAGGGAGAAAAAAAAAATTCTTAAACCTCTCCTTCTCTCAACCAACCTTCGACGGTAGCCTCATCATTGCATCCCCAAATCCTTTGTTACTATTGACAAAAACATCGTCGCTATCGTTTGCCTCTTCCACCTTCCTCTTTACTTTTTTGAAGTCGTCGAGCTTTCTTCTCAAGTATTGCTCTCCCCCTTTCTTTTAAAACAACAAATCTAGGGTTTCGATCTGTATTTTCTTTCTTTTTTGATTGCTTACTAAGGGACGGAGAATATTTTTCTTTAAATGTTCTATTATAATTGGTAATTTATTTAGATTTGTACTCGGTTTGATAATTACTGATCGAAAAGTATCATCTGTTTGGTAACAATCAATTATTTATAAATAATAAGAAATTTGTTGTGATTGATTCTTATTTTCTTTATCAGTTTGGAATTTGAGTACCGTCTCGACTGTGGAGTTATACAGATATTTTTTTTTTTGTGTATATTAAATGTACATATAATTGATGATGATTGAGATGCCGGGGAGTGGGAGAGCGGTGGCATTGGAATTTTCGACGAGTCTAATGTCATCTTTTACACATGTAGCTAGAAAAATATAGAAGATGATTCTTTTCGAGTGCAAGAATTAGACAGGTATACTCAAAGTTTTATTTCCGTTTTGGTTTTAAAAAGATAATGTTAATTGATTATAAATATTTGTTTTGCTCAATTGATGAGAAATTAAGAGGAAACAGAAGTTAATGACAGAATGTTTGTAAAGTTTAATATGTTAGTTACGTTCCCATAGCATCATTGGATTCCCATGTATCTGATCAGTTGTTATTTCCTTGCAATTTAAATCATGGGATTTGGAGGGGTATTTACTTCTGCATCTACCCCATGTCTGGTTTTTCTTTCTGTTTTGGTTCCTAAGGTTTTTAAAGCTGCTTGTTTGATTTATATTATGCTTATGGAAAACTGTTGATTGCTTGTTCCTTTCTCCTGTTGCTTTTGTGAATTGACTATATAGTCTTGGTTAGAAATTCTTTATACAAGACAAGATTGAATGAGAACATATATAGGATTTCAACACTTGTGTTTGATTTTTGCAGCAAATAGAAAGCTTCAAGGATGTTGAATCAAGGCTGGCTTTTGGGAGTCTATCAAATCTGGGTACTTACATGTATTTTTTTAAACCATGGACTTTAATTGTGCATGATATGATGGTAATCTTGGATTGTTGAGCTTCTCTTTGTTTCTATGAACCTTCTGTTAAGTTTTATGATTTTTCAATGATAATTTAGGTTTTAGTCTTACCTAAATTTCATTCCAGCCATTGTGGCCATAGTCTAATGGTGAAAAAAGATAGGTTAATGCCTTGGGACACTCTAGATTTTGATCCCCCAATCTTTTTTGTACATATGCGAATGCTTTTCCCAATTATCTAATGTTTCTTTCCTTACAAACTAATTCGGTTTAGAACATAGTACCAGTAGAACCAACATATTTGCCTTATTTCTTGGTAGCAAATCACCTATAATTATTGCAATACAATTATGAAGCCCACATTTACATAATTCTTTGTGATTGGATAATTGTAGTATTGTAGTGAAAAGAATTGTAGATGAAATGCTTTTCATTTCTCTAGTCTTATTGAAGAAAGCTTTTACTTTGCTTCTTGTTTTAAGATTTTGAAGAACAATACAACACAAATCATTAAACTTCCCTCCACACTTGAAGAAGAGGAAAAACCATTGCCTGAATAATTTGTACTTGTCGAAAAGTCTCTATCGGATGGAGAAGTTGAGCAAATAATATTCTCTTCTCGAGGAGATGTTGACGTCTATGAGCTTCAAGCCCTGTGTGATAAGGTAAGGATCTTCCTTTGCATGCATCCAGATAATTGCAATAATTAACTATATTTCTATTCCTAAAACTATTGATAAACATCCAAAGGGCATTAAAGGTATGTTTTGGTATCCGAGGTATTAATTGCCATTTCAAGTAGGAAAAGAATTAGTTCATACTTCAAAGAGGTGCTTTAATCATGTTGGTTCAGTTATGAGAGCTTACAAGTGAGGGGGCTTGGGACATTAGAGAAGGGAAATTAATCTTACATTTGTCATTGTGACACTAATTATGTTAGTGGGCATTTTTAGACCAACTCATTGCATTGAAATGCTGAAAATTCATAAGTTATTCAAACAGTATTTCATGCAACTACTACTTTGAATGTCTGATTGCAACTCAATGCGTGTTCAAAATTTTATTTTTTTATGAGGTTTTTTCATGCTAGTGTTTTTTTTGGGGGGTGGGGGGGTGGGGTATTTTCCCATTTCTCTTCCAAATATTTAGGTATTAATGCATTTTAGACATTTGTATTTTCTTTTACAGAAAGAATTCATGAGAGAACGTTTTATAACATCACTTGCCATTTATTAGCCTTGCATCCTACAAAGATCCCATGATTTTGGTTACTAAATGTGAACAATATTATTTTCCTTTTATGGCCATAAAGCAAGAACATCAGAAGAAAGAGTACTGGTTTTGGAAGTCATCAGATTTAGTGTGTCTTAGTTTTCATTTTTTGGTTCTTGTATATGAGTAGGATTTTTTGTGGCTGATTTTTTTTGGATATACATAAATAGTAATAGATTTGATTAATGTAACTGGAATTCCCTCCAGTTAAATTTATTGGAAGATTAAAAAACAAGTGTTTTTCATAGGGGAAAAAGCAGAAAGGGAAGTGATTTTGAATTGAATGGGTATCATATTATCATGCAGCATCCATGTTACCTTTGTAATTTATCCTGTGAGAACTTGGGATAATGAAAATTTTCAAAAACAAAAAAAATAAACAAGTTTTTTCTTTATCTTCTTTTCCTTTATTGGTATATTTAGGCGGCAGTATTTGTGACAGCAGGCATATATTTCCTTTCTGAAAAAAACAGAGCTTGGTTTGGGCTTTCATTATCGGATAAGCAATAGTTTTTACAATTTTCTTTTCCAATTCTCCTTTTAATGTGTTACTTATTACCTATCTTTTATTTTTTTTGTTAATCCGATCTTCTGTTTCTACTCGATTGTTGCATTGCAGACTCGGTGTTTATTAACTTGACTGGTGGCATATGATTTCCTATTTCTTGCACTATTATGAATGGTTGATACTTGATAGTTGATCACATGGACATCTTGAAAATTTTATTTTATTATAAATAGAGAATGACTTCGTGGATACTATTATGAATAGTTGTAATAATATTTTAAATCTTAATAGAATTTAATATTGTAGTTTTTATGGATTTAAATTCATGTTTATTATCTTACTATTTTTCTTTTTTTATGGTTTTGAATTATTAGATTTAAATTTATAGTATTGCTAAACAAAGATAAAAATAAAATGAATTTGAGATCAAGTTTAGGAGATGATATTTGTCCTTAATGTAAATTGGGATGACATTCGTCTTTAAAAATAAATTTGATGTTTTCACTACATTATTTTTGGGGATGATAGTCGTCTCCAAAGAATATTAATTTAGAGATGAAAAACATCTTTACATTTTTGGAATTTTTTTATGTTTTTAGGACGATATTTGTCTTTAATGTTTTGGAGATGAAATTCATCCTAATTATGAGGCCGATTAGGATGATTGTTTGTAATCGTTCTCAACAATTTTTAAAGATACGGTTTTAAATGACATTGTTGGAGATAACTTAAATTGTCTCTAATTTTTTTGGGATGATTTGATTGATTTTGGGGATAATTTTTAATTGTCCCCAAAGCTGTTAAATTTTGTAGTATCAATAATATAAAGGCAACACAAGAACGATAATATCAACATAAATAATATGAATGAATATATGTATTTTTAAATAAGAGATTTAAAGTTAAGTTATCATTAAATTAAAATTTAAAATAACACATGATTAATTAATTATTTGACTTTGAGAAGTTTCACTAGGATCGTTAAATTATCGTAACAATTTTATCCAAAAACTCTATTTCTAGATGATTTATAAAATATAGAAAGTTACCACCAATTTTTTTAGCTGTGTAATTGGTCACCTAAAAAATACATATCCTTTCAATAAAATCCTCCAATTAATTAAAATTTATTGAAAAGATCATTTTTAATGAAAAAAAAATGTTTGGGCTCAGGAGCACAGTTTCTCTTAGTGAAAGTATTAATAGCTCACAGCGTCTTTTAAAATATCAGTATCCATTAGTCTTATGTGATCCTAATAGGCTTGATAAAAGTTGTCTTTATGACATTTTAATTTGGCATTTAAAATTAATTAAGATTAGTTTCTTTAAAATAAACATGCTATGTTACTTTTTTATATTTTTATTAATTAAATTATTATTATTAATTATTAAAATAAAATATTTAAAAAATTATTCATATTTTTATTAAATTTTATCTCAAGTTATTCAAAATTAAAGTTGAGTGGAAAAATTTAATCAAAGAAAAGTAATATAGCAAATTTCAAGATTGAGTTAAAAGCATAGTGATAAAAGTTACCCTTAATCCCAAAAGTATAGACAATGATAAATAATTTTAATATCCAACTATATAAGTAGATAAGTAGAGAAAGAAACTTAAGATTGTAAGGTTTCTATGGGAAGGGCATAGCTAAATTATTTTCACCAACATCCTACTTGGGTTTAAGATTAATTAAATTAAAAACTAGTGTCACATTCCAAGTTGTAATACAATGGGTTAAATTAAATAGTGCAAAACAGGGTTGCATTTTTATGTTCTGTCATATTAGCTCTTCCAAAACAAAAACAACCCTAACCCTAACTCTAACCCTAAGCAACATCCATAATTCATAATATAATATAATAGTATCATATAAAACTACGAAGAAATTAATGGAGGGTGTCCCAAAATACATATGCCTTACTATAGTAGTGGGTTCATATCGAGGCGACACGAGCAATTTCCCGGCGATTCCTCCCACCATCTCTTGGAAACTCGCAATTTATTTTTTCTCTGGATTCTCGTGACCTCCCTTGCTCACAAATGCCCTTGTTTCTTCACTATTTGTAATTCAATGCCACATCCTATAAGTTTGTTTAATTAATTACTTTCAGCCCCAACCATTCTCAGTTTTACTAGGACTTCAACTACTAAATATTGCACAACAGTTCAAGCATAGATTTCAGTTTCAACATAGCAAAGCCATTCAACAATATTTCCTGAATCGCTGGTGTATTTTTGTGTACTTGAAATCTATGGAAGTGCGAGTTCTAGTTATGTTTTTTTTGGAGGTCGACACTGACCAATTTAGTCGAAGTGTAAATTGCATCAAAGCCAACGCTAAATCTGAGAAAACAAAAAATTAAATCGTGTGATTCCTATGGTTGTTGAAGATTAGCATAGTGATTTGCGTGTAAAGCTAATTAAAATCCTATTTCTCCTTAGCATGTATATATATATATATATATATAAAATATTATAGTAATGTCTCTTAAACCTATATATATATATATACATATGATTGAATCATAATCACTACAAAATAAGCTATTTTTTAAAGATAATTGTTAATTATCCTCAATCTCTTTGAATTTTATAATATATATACGAACGATGGTGAAAACATCAACTTAACTGCATATTATGATATATGCCAATGAATATCTATACCATGTTTCATTTTCAATGGCAAATTGATAGAAATGGGAAATTTTAATATGAGGCTTTAGCTGAAGTCAGTGTAAAAAAAAAAATTCAAATTGGATTGTTAATCGAATTGAATTAATTAAAAATTGAATATTTGTTCTATTTTGTACCAAATTAAACTGGTTTTATTTTTAGAAGATATTTTTATAAATGATAAGATTTAAATTTTTAAAATTTTAATTTTATATTAAAAAATAATATTATTAACTAAATACATATTTCATTAAATATTTATTATATTTAATATTTAAATTTATTTCACTGATTTTATCCAATTTTTCAAACATTGACGGATCAAGTAGTAAGACCTCACCCTCTAAGATACAAGGGAGGTTGCTTCAAGTACGACAGAGATCTTTCAACCAGCCACTAACCATATATAGCCAAAAAAAAACCTTATTTTCTTAATTTTAATTGGCCGAAGGTTTAGCTTAATTTTATCAACATTTGCTATATGTGGGCGTATGGTACTCAGTGAAATCAATTAAAGGAACTTAATAATTGGAAGGAAAGGTTACAGGCTTCCCCCTCTTTTTTTTTTTTTTTTGACAAACTTTATTCTACCTTCCCCCCCCCCCACACCCCAAAAAAAAAAGAAAAAGAAAACCTTTATTCTGCCAAATTGGCTTTATTATAACACCCTCGATTTAATTTCTAATAAAACTAACGGTACAACGATCAAGATTTGAATTGAAGTTCCAATAAACATGATACAAACGTGTTAAATTATTATTGCCTGTGAGTTTCCAATTCATATCACTGAAAAAGAAAAAGAAAAAAAGAAATAGAAGCTTCAAATCTTAATTTTCTTCTTGATAAATTATTAAAGAAAAGTGATGGGCAGGGTGGTCAAAATTTGGCTTGTAGAATATGTTTTTTTGTGCAAGCATGCAAAACAAAAGGCCGCAAAAGCCAAAGAAATAGCAATTAAAACTTTAGAAAATAATAGTAATAATAATAATAATAATACTGATTAATAAATGAAAAATAAATGAAAACCGAAATGTGTAAGCCAAATTAATTTCCTCTGAATTTGGCCGCAATATCTGAAACGACATCAACACTCTCTCTTCGTTTAATTCATGTACACCACTCTTCAATATTCTACCTTTTTTCTAATTTTCTTTTCTACTTTGTTCCTATTCTCTTTATATAACTAATGCATGAAGCTTCTTTTTTTATTTCCTTTTCCATTGTTAAGATGTAGGTTTGGTTTTATTTTTGTTTTGCATTTGTTTATTTTTTTCATTTTTTTTTGTTTCAGTTTCCTAATCCTTTTTAATTTTCTTATTCTTGTTAGTCAATTTTGTTTGGCGTGATATTTCTTTATTTTTTTTAACCCATTTTTCTTAACCTTTTTGTGAATGTGAGTATGGGTTTAGTTTTATTGTTCAAAAGTAGAAGTAATATTTTTGAGTTAATTGAAAAGGTATTTTACTTTGGAATAGAAGAAAGCGAGAGACGTGGGTGCTGCTCCCTTATTGTGGTGCATTTCGGTCAACGCAAGCATATAAATATGTTCGATTCGCAGGGACTGTTTCATCAACAATGGCTGGTGATTCTTCTTATTTCTTTCATACTTAATTATATAAATATATATTTCACACTATTTTTTTTTAAAATTTTTTACTATTACTATTATATATCCAGACTCTAAACAAGTGTCAACATGTTTATATGTCTAATACAAGTATATTAATTTATATATAAAGGATCATATTATATATATTTGGATATGTGTTTAATACGAAATGTTAACCGCAAATATTTGAAAATTTTTTTTTGAAGAATCCAGATAATACGTTTATTTCTTAATTCAGCAATGCATAATTAATAAAGAAGAGAAGTATCTACACTCTGAAACACATTCTGAACTCTGAAGTCCCTGTTAACACTTCGGTCTAAAAATGCTACTGCATAGATTCACTGACCAATTGCTTAACCGACTTACTCCGATTACATGAATGGGCATTTATATTTAATCAGTTTGAAAATGGATGTACTTTCTATAAAAGATAAAAAGTTCATGTCACTTTATAGAATTAATATTCTTTTGCAGTCCTAGAGCATCACCAATCTTTGCTTTTTGTTGTTTGCATGGAAGGCATGCATGTATTCTCCACATGAAATATCATTTTAACAAATATGTTTTTACAATGTTGAATTAAAGAATTTCATTGAGAATATATCAAAAACAAAATTAAAGCAAAATATAGTTTCCTTATACTTCATTGGTATTTTTAGGGAGTACAAGGATTTAAGAAGTTTTAACTTAAAAGATATTGTTTTGTCAATATGCAAAGGGCTTCTTTTTTTTTTCCTAAAAAAAAATCACTTGGTTTAGGGTTTGGTCTCATTGGATGATATAAGATACATACATACATATATATATATATATAAATACATTTTAAAAGTTTCTCTTTAGGCTTCTATATAATGTCTGTATAGGACATAAATGGCAGACTATTTTTAATCCATTTTAACCTTTTGACGGGGTTCGAAACCAGCGGTCAACAGATTTCTACTTGGGGAACCTAATAATATCCTTCAATTAAATATTTCTCTATAATAATATTATTATTTTTTAATTAAAAAAAAAAAGAGAAATCAAATTGTTTAATAAACTACAACAATATATGGATGAGTTATCACAATCTGTGTTTTATATATAGAAAATACTAATATATTTTTGAGCAAGATCAAGTAATCCTTACTCAACATCTCTTCATCAGTACTTTAAATATTCAGTATGTCGGATTTTTGGAATTTAATAATGCATGTCCATACACAGTCTTCTTCAACACATGCAGGGCTGGGGAACTCGGGGATCTACAAAAATTTTGAGAAAATTTGGAACTCAACCCTATTTCAAACTCTATCTCTTCTTCATCTTTCATTTTCTTTTACTTTTTTCCCTCGAAAAACCATATTTTAAAGATTACAAATGTTATAATTAATTTGCTGAACTGCTATTTGAGTCGATATTGAACTCTTTTGTTGCTCCTTTGAGTTGAAATCAAAGGAGGGAGAGAGAGAGAGAGAGAGAGAGAGAGAGAGAGAGAGAGGGGTAGCTTAACCTCTAGAGTGGTCAATTTGTGTTAGACTAGGGAGATGATTTGCAGAGTGTGGGAATGCTGGGCTTTGAGGAGTCATGAATTGCAAAGAACGAGGACCCCGAGAGTTCCAATAAGCAAAGTGGGGCATAGAAAGAGAAACAAATTAAATATATTAGGACTTTTTAAGTTTAAGGGAGGTGGTTTATCCAAAAAAAAAAAGTTTAAGGGAGGTGGATGGAGGGGGGGATTGGATTTTTCTACTTGGAATTGTGGCTTTTGTCTTTGCTACAAAGAATGAAGGATCTCAATTCTCAAACCCCCCCCCCAACCTTTTTTTTTCCAGTTTAGTTTAATATTTAATAACTAACACGCTCTACTCTATTGCCCCTTTACATTATTCAATTACTATCATATCATGACTTGGTTCATTTTCAAGTCTTGGAAACTGTCGTATCTACTTTCACACCACTTCAAAAAGGACCCTTAAAAATGGGGTCCCACTCCTTTAAAATATAAAAGAGATCTTCCTCAAGATTTTCTTCTCCTTCTACCCTCCTCCTTCCTCTTCTCTCATGTTTTCATTCTTCTAAAATACATTCCATTGCCACCATATAAGCTAAAAGAAAGTTGCTTAAAGAAGTTGCATACCCTAGTCAGCATTCACGTCGGTAAACCTTTAATACTACCCCATCATCATCATCTTTTGTTGCGAATTGAAATTTGTTTCTATGTGCTTTTGAGCCAAAAGTTTTCTTTTATCATTTATGTTGTTGACGATCATTTCACCTTGTCTTTTGTTACTTGCAGAAGAGTTTTGATTTGTTAGACTGCTGCAAAGTCCGGGATTTGGATTTATAATAGATAGATATATGATATGGGTTCCATGAATTCAAACAACGGGCTTTCTTTTCCTCTCTCTCCCACTAATTCGTCTTTGCCAATTCATTTGCACCCCACTCAATCTCATCAGTTCAACTTAGGGTTAGTGAATGATAGTATGGAGAATCCATTCCAAGTCCAAGCCCAAGGTACACCTCGCTTGTTCCCTTATTTTTTCTCTCTCTTTTGCACTTTTTCAATCTAGTTCCTCACTGTTTATCATTTATGCAGAATGGAACCTGATAAACACCCATGATAAAGGTGAAGTTCCAAAGGTTGCAGATTTCCTTGGAGTTTCAAAATCCGAAAGTCCATCTTTGGATCTTGTTGCTTTCAATGAAATTCATCAGCCTAATGATTCTGACTACTTATTCCAAAACAACAGTATCGTGCCGCTGCAAAACACTGATGTAGCTACCAACAACAACTATGAATTCCAAGAAAATGCTAACACTTTGCAGTCACTGACATTATCTATGGGTAGTGGCAAGGGTTCAACCTGTGAAACCAGCGCCGAAAATAGTACTAATATTGTGGAGGCTCCTCCTAGAAGAACCTTGGACACTTTTGGGCAAAGAACATCCATATACCGTGGCGTGACAAGGTGAGTAACGGATATGGACGACTACATCAACCAAATACTAATTGTTTTTATCTTTCATTTTAGAAGCATTTCACCTATAATTTTCTTTACTATAATACTATAATTATTTAATCATAATTAAAAATTATGTAGAGACCCATTATTTATAAATGTGAGCTCTACATAAATTTTTTATGAACCTTACATAATTTTAAATACTGATTAGTTAATTGTAATACAATTACCTTAAGGTGATATAGATATATATCGAAAAATAGTGTACTTTTAAAATTTAGATTT
Source organism: Adansonia grandidieri (assembly GCA_038382065.1). NCBI lineage: Eukaryota > Viridiplantae > Streptophyta > Magnoliopsida > Malvales > Malvaceae > Adansonia > Adansonia grandidieri. Next base: position 9,011,056 of record JBBYHK010000020.1, on the reverse strand, counting down.
TGAAATAGATTCTTGCTGCAAGTGCAGGCATAGATGGACTGGAAGGTATGAAGCTCATCTTTGGGATAATAGCTGTAGGAGAGAAGGGCAATCAAGGAAAGGAAGACAAGGTAGAGTTTGGACTTCTTCTAGGGTTTTCTTTAAATTTCAGCAATATGTAAGTACTAATTTTAATGCTTCCTAACATATCTCTCTATATTTTTTTCATGGTCACCTTGGTTAATTTGCTCCATTATTCCAGTCTACTTGGGTGAGTACAGTTTTCCAATATATATATGTATATATATATATATATATACACACATACATATATTGTTTTGCTTCTTTTTTTTTTTTTTTCATTTTTTCAACAATATTTTAAAATTTTGGTTGCCAAACTGTTTTGAATTACTCCATGTTGAGCAGGTGGCTATGACAAAGAGGATAACGCAGCTAGGGCTTATGATCTTGCTGCACTAAAGTACTGGGGAACATCCACCACTACTAATTTTCCGGTATACATATATATATATATATATATATTTATGTGTATGTATCTAAGTTTTGTACTGCTGCGTCAGTGGAGTGCAACAATGAGATAAAAGTTCTCCCGACTTTTTATAGTGATTTGATTTTGTGTGTGTGTGTGTGTGTGTTGTAGATTAGTAATTATGAGAAGGAGCTAGAGGAAATGAAGCACATGACCAGACAAGAATTTGTGGCCGCCATTAGAAGGTACCTTGATAATAAGATATTTTATTTCAAACCAAAGGATTAATCTTGGTCTATTATGAAGCTGGCTTTGGAAACAGAACAAGAATTATCTTTGTCTCTGATGTTTAGCAATTCGATCTGCAGGAAGAGCAGTGGTTTCTCAAGGGGTGCATCCATGTACCGTGGAGTAACAAGGTAAACTAACAAAGTGAACAGCAATCTATATGCTGCATGTATCTCTCCCTCGATTTCCTCCCTATCTAACATGCGTAAGTTTCTTTCATACAGACATCATCAGCACGGCAGATGGCAGGCGAGGATCGGAAGAGTTGCAGGAAACAAAGATCTTTACCTAGGAACTTTCAGTAAGTAATTTAATTAATGATTTGTATTAAGTGTTTTGAGGACATTTTTTAAGGTTACTATATTAGAAAATATATTTTTTCAATACGTTGCAATGTATAAATGAAATTAACTATCTCAATGTAAGTCGCATATTTGTTACTAATTAAAACAGGCACTGAAGAGGAAGCTGCTGAAGCTTATGACATTGCAGCAATTAAATTCAGAGGACTTAATGCAGTCACCAACTTTGACATGAGTCGTTATAATGTAAAAGCTATTCTTGAGAGCAATACATTGCCAATTGGAGGAGGAGCTGCTAAAAGGTTAAAGGAATCTCAAGCACTTGAATCATCAAGGAAACGTGAAGAAATGATAGCTCTTGGTTCAAGTTTCCAATATGATAGCTCTAGCTCTAGCTCTAGTAGGTTACTGCCTTACTCTCTTATGCAGGCGCCATTTGAGCAACCTCAACCATTGCTAGCTTTACAAAACCACGACATCAATTCTCAGTACACTCAAGACACCTCTTTTCACCAGAATTACAGTCAAACACAACTGCAATTGCATCAGCAATATGGGTCTTATAACTTGCACCAGTCGAGCCAGAACTCTCAATTTTACAACAGTCATATCCAAAACAATCCGGCCTTGCTTCATGGGCTGATGAACATGGGGCTTTCTTCACCATCTGTTGTGGATAACAATGGCTGCTCTAGCGGGAGTTATAGTGGAGGTTATATGGGGAATGGAATTGGCAAGGCTTCCAATTGGGCAGCAGGAAAAGCAGTGGGATCTACGGAAGAGCTAGGGCTGGTCAAGGTCGATTATGATATGCCTTCTGCGGGCTATGGTGGCTGGTCTGGGAACTCAGTTGAGGGCTCAAATCCCGGATTTTTCACAATGTGGAATGACTGATTTTTCAAGATGTTTGGAGGATTGTGCAAGTAGATGCGGCTGGAATCATAAGACAGCAATTAATCGTTCTGTTTCTATTAACACCGGTCAAATTTTCAGTGCAAAATGCTTAAAGTTCAATTAGGTCATCTTTGATTTTAAAAGCCTTATATTTTTAATTTTGTTTCTGTATTTTGGTTGATGTTTCTTTAAGTGTTAACTATTGCTGACTGTTTTAAAAAAGAGATAGCTCTAGGGCTTAATTTTACCGAAGAAGAAGTGACCCCAAATCCAATTTAATTGGATTTTTATGGGTTCCATTGGAACCCAAATTTTGTATTCGGAAATATAAATTTTAATTTTCTTCAATTTTCTTTATAGATTTTTATACTAATAAATAGAATTAAGATTTAATTTCCTGTGTTAAAATTATTAGTACATAATAAGAATTTTGAGGTGAATATTAGTGTGTAATCTTAATCCTTAATTTCAGTTATAAAGTTTAATCCCTAGCAGAGCAGTCTCAAATATATATATATATATATATATATTTTTTTTTTTGTGTATAATTTACTATTAGATAATTATGGAAATTATGTATCTCATTAAAGAAAATGTAAAGAAATTATTAAAGTTAATATAATAACTAATGAGCTTGCAATAAGATTTCGGGTTGAGCCGTTCGGGCCTCACTTCTCAAAAAAATGAGACTTGAGTTTCATTCAGCTAACCCATTTAATTATTATATTTTAATATTTAAATAATATAAATATTGTTTTATATTAATATTTTAAAATTAAAATTAAAGTAAAATATATTATTTAATAATAAAATAATTTAACTGAAATAAGTTCAAATCTAAAATTCTGTGCAAACATTGACCTGAGGACCTAACAATTAATAATCTCTTATCATAGAACCAGCTTAAAATTAAAGTCAATCCAAATATACCGTCAAGCATTGCTTAATTGATCCATTATATATAAAACTAGGAATACTCCCGCATAATGTGCGAGACAGCTTTTAAATATTTTGCTGTAAAAGTATATTTGAATTAATATTTAATTTGTTATTATTATATTTAGTTAAATGAGTTTTTTTAAAGTATAAAAAGGATTAGTTGAGTCTTTAAGGTAAATAGTGAGAGTCCTCTCTCACCCCATAATAACGTTCTTGTGAGACATTTTGAAGGAAAATATTATATTTTAATAAAAATAATATGTTTAAAATTTGAACTTTTAGAGGTGTTCAAATTAAGGTAGTCAATACCGTATTAGTGGATATATCATTTTTATTCTGATACAGGTATATATCGGTATTGATATATTTCAGTTTACCGTTTCGGGTTTATTAGAGTTTGAATTTAATTTATATATATAAAAAATATTTTCAAATATGAAATAAATGATATTAAATAAATTTTATATATTAAATATTCATCAATTATATGTTCTAAAAAAAATTTCATCAAATATAAGGAAATCAATATCAGTTAAGTAGTAAGGCTGTAATTTTTTAATGATAGTTAAATTTACAAATAATTATATCTAATATTCATTAAATTTATGAGTAATTATAGATAACATTCATCAGATTTAAGATCAATGTTGGTTTAACTTTTTTTTTTACAAGCTTATATTAAGTACCAGCTGATACAACTACTTTCGGCTGGTACCATCGAAACATGCCGGTATCTACTGATACGGTCGGTATAAACTGAAATAAAATCAACTATCGCTAGTATCATTTTATATCAAAATCGATACATATAAATCGATATAACTGGTACTGATATGGTAACGATAACACTGGTTCAAATGGAAAAGAGTTGTCTTTCTTTGTATAGTTTGGTGCCTATATCTTCATCTACATTTATTATATTGTCGAGGTTAATATATGATTACTAAATATTGAATTTGCTTCGGTACTTTGATCAAAATAAATTTTGCTTCTTTATTCTAGTTTATTTAATATTTTAGAACATTTAAATTTAGACATAAAGGCAAAAACCCATGTTGTATCAAGATTTCATATATTTAATTCGTATTTTAATTTTGTAATACGAAATTTAATTTCATAATAACTATAATATTTATTATTTTTTAAAAGTTAAATATGAAATTTAACATCGTCATAATTACAATATTGACTATTTTTTAAAAGTTAAATATGAAATTTATATTTTTTTTTAAAGTTAAATTTCAAATTTAATTTAGTAATAACTACAATATTTATTTTTTTTAACTTTTTAAGAAAATAAAAAGTATGCTTTATTTTTTAATATAGATTTTATAGCATACATATATACAGATTTACTACAAATTATAAATTCAATTTTTTTTATCTTATAGTTAATCGATATTAACATATAAATTACTAATAATTGACATGATATTCTTTTTCTTCAAAATCCTTTTCCCCATTGTTTATGATATTTATTCTATCAAATCAAAAAAAAATATAAAATAACAAATTATAAAGATTCCTGGCAGAGCTTAAAGAAGCTCGTGCCTTGGTCTAAAATTTGAGTCTTTGCCTACATATATTTCGATGCATGAATGAGCTTAATGGGTCTTTCCGAACCACTTAGATCACCCTGGACAACATAATAATATATATATATTTGGAAGAACTCTTTTCAGCTTCCTTTTCCTTTTCTTTGTTCAAGATATTGTTTATCTCAGATTTTCATATATATAACTATTTCCCATGAAACATCAATATTTAACTGAATGATGTAGAAATGAAGGAAAAGAAGTAGCCGAGTAGTGGTTAAGAAGTAACAATACCAGAGATGAATCATGCCTTGGGTTCTTAAATCTAAGGTTCAAATTGAAAGAATCCAGACTTGTGAAAGTCCATGGATTATTGAAAAATAGAACAACGTTCACAGACATATTTTCAAAGCATGAAAGGATTGAAAAATTATGAAGTTTAAAAGACTATTTTTACAATTCATAAAATGTAACCGTAATGGAGAGATTAAATAAAGAAAAAAATGTTACCGAAAGAAGAAAAAGTAATAGTTATTACCAATTTGGAAAGCATACTTATCAGTACAATTTAAAAGCAATAAATTTTAATAAAACATAATATAATAAAATCAAATTAAATTCTTTATAACAATTAACCTGAATGTTTTATAACAATTATGAGAAAGTGAAGGATTATTTGTACAGAAAGTGTAACTATAAAGTAAAATAAATAGTGAAAACATATATTTTTTTAAATTAATGAAAAATGGATTTTCTGTAAAACCAACAAATCATAATTAATTTTGAATATAAATAATCAAATATTTTGATAAAGCACCCTAAAGAAAACTAAAGAAAATTTAAAATAAATACCAATTAACTTTTGTTAAACTACCCAAACTACCTCTATTTATTCAATAAACTTCGTATATTCATATACTAATCTCTTATATTCATCCATCAATAGAAAATTATCAATGATTTCAAATCCATAAATTCATTTGAGTTCAATAATTGTAAATATAATGATAATGTAGACAAAAGTTATTCCATTTGAATAAAATGAAATAAAAAAATTCATTGTATCCAAATGAATGTTGTCTCCTTTTTGTTTACATCTAAACACCCACAAATGAATTGTAATGTCACATGTCATATGACATTAAAAAAATATGAAAGAAAAGATAGTAAATTAAAAAAAAATAAATGTAAAATTTATAAATCCAAAACTAATCAAGAAAGAGAAAGCCAAAAGCCTAAAACATTGAAAGAACATGGATAAAATGCAATCAAATAAAAATCAATAAAAACAACATATTGATTAGAAAATCAGTACAATAAAAGTATGTCATACCCTAAAAAATATATTAATTAAAAAAGAAAAATTATCGTTAAAATATTCTATAATTCAAAAACTTGTAACGGGAAATATAATAAAAGTTTTAATAATAATCCATTTAATAAAATTTAAAATCATTTATACAAAAAAAAAGGGTAACAATAATTTCATTAAAAACAATTTACTCCATCCTTAATAATCTCACGTAACATAAAATACCAACCATTTATAATTATTAATTTTGTATAAATCATTCACTTTAATTAAGAGAATTTTATCAATTTTAGCAACAACCTAAATTAATTTGATAAATGAAGGATACAGCTACCTCTAAATTTGTAAACTCAAAATTAAAATAAACAAACATAAATAAAACAGCCAAAACACTCTACCCAAAACAAATTTATTTAGTTATATATAATTATGTATTAATTTCCTTTTCCAAGAAAGAAAAAAAAAAGATTATGTATGACATAAAATATAAAAAAATAGTAACTTTAAAAATAAAAAAGTGATAACAAATAGAACATAATTAAAATTGAGAAAGTAAAAATGAACTTTTATTTGAAGGATTCTCCTGAATACAATTATAAGAATAAAAATGAAAAAAATAAATTAATTAATTAATTCAAATGAACCAAAATCATTAAAAAAAACTTTTTACACACGTAATAATATTGTAAACTCCCAAACAACTTAAAGACAACAAAATATAAAATTTAAGACGGAAAATTATAACCTTAAAAAAAATTAAAACTCACTATTAATAGCAAAAATCTTATAAGTAACCTTTAAAATGGTATTAATGAATTAAATTAAATTAAATTGGTAATGATGATTTGATAAAGAAAAAAATTATACCTTTATCATTGAATTATATATGTGTGTGTATATATGCCCATATCACAAAAAAAAAAAATTTTTCCTACAAAATAGAAAAAACTATTTTATAAAATCAAAAAACTTAAAAATACATATTTAACTCGAAAGTTTTTCGTGTAAATTCAATTTTTTTCTACATGTAAATACATACTACATATTTATGATTTGAAATACACATACACGTAGTCTTGGTAAAAATAATGTAAACATATTCTTCACAAAAACACATATTTACAACTATATATATATATATATATATATATATATATATTTATTAAGTTTCAGTGCCCATGGGAACTTTCTCAGTGACAATCATGACTTGGGCAGGCTAGCGACGAAAACTGCTGCAATTGAGGAAGGAACAAAATTAAAGAATTAAAAGAATAATAATGAAAGAAGATTAAAAGAAGAAGATTCAGCTAATTCTTACCAATCAAACTACTCCATTGATGATTTCTCTTTCTTGTCCTTTTTCTCTTTAATTATAGAGAATTGGTAGTGTTCAATCAAAACACAAACCATATGTATCAAACTCAAAAGATACTGTATTTATACTAAAAAATTGAAGGAAGAAAGAATTGAAACTGGATTTTGAAAATTACGGGAACCAAAAAATCAAATAAATCAATGGAACCTTATAAAAGGAAAATTGATGAAGTTAAAATGAAATTTTAAAAGAAACGTGATCAAATTTGCCTTAAGTCATGAAATTCAAGAAACAACAAAGCCTCCTATGTTGTATATGGCTCATATATTTTTATATATGTATAGAGAGAGGTAAATGGATAGATGCTGGAGCATAGCATAACGAAGTGAAGTGGAGCGACTATATCTGCCCCTTTTTTTTGGGTCCATGGATAGATAGGTTAGGGGTGTGTGGACAACGCCCCTACGGTACGGTATATAGATAATTTTATAAAATTATACTGGGTAGGGTTAGTATAAATATATTGTTGATGTAACCTTAAATTAAGAAGTGAATAAAACTTACAATTGCTGCTTATAAGGATATAGGCACATTGCCAAACCTTGTCAAATCTCTGTGTTGATTTTCTCTTTTTTTTTTTCTTTATGTTTTTTTTTTTTTTGTAATTCCTTTTTCATTACTCTTAACAACTGGCATCAGAGCTGGGTTGAGATGATAAACTCTTTCGCAAAATTCGATGTTGGAAAATTTGATGGAATAGGCAATTTCGGATTATGGCAATGAAGGGTGAAAGACTTGTTGGCATAGTAAGGGATGTTGAAAGCACTGAACGAAGATTCTGAATGGGAAGAATTACAGGCGCAAGTAGCAGGAATGATTCAGCTATGTCTTTCAGATGATGCTTTGTACCTCGTTATGGATCTCATGTCTCCAGCAGAGGTCTAGAAGAAATTGGAGAGTCGGTATATGTCAAAGTCCCTGACAAATAAATTGTATCTGAAACAAAAATTATATGGCCTAAAGATGCAGGAGGGTACAGCCCGATACAACATATTAATTTCTTCAATCATATTGTTAGTGATCTACAAAAAATTAAAATGAAGATTGAAGATGAAGATAAGGCTATTATTTTGATGTGTTCCTTACCTTCTTCATATGAACACCTAGTGACTACACTCACATGGGGAAAGGATACAATTAATGTGGAAGAGATTACTGTAGCACTATTAGCCTATAACCAACGCAGGCAGAATTTCGTTGATAGCACTCAAAACGAAGGGCTGTGTGTGAAAGGAAACCAAAAACGTGGAAGAAGGTAGAGTACAGATAATGCAAGCAAAAGGAGCTCTAGGTCGAAATCCAAGGGCAAAAAGAATGTTCAGTGTTATAAGTGTCAGCAAATGGGGCATGGTAGAAGGGACGATCCAAATAAGAAGAAGCAAAATGATGAAAAGAATGGTGATTCGTCAAAATTTGCTAATGTAGTATAGAATGATGATTCAGATGGCAGTGATGGCGATTCACTTTCAGACTCATCAAGTCAACTCATAGACTCATGAATTCTAGATACAAGGTGTTCATTTCACATGACTCCTAACAAAGACTAGTTCAATTCATACAGCTCAAGTAATTTTGGTTTCGTCTATTTGGGTAATGATAAAGCCTGTGATATTACTGGAAAGGGACAAATCAAAAGTAAGATGTATGATGGTGTTGTTAGGATGTTGTGTGATGTTAGACATGTGCCAAAATTGAAAAAGAATTTGATTTCTTTGGGTGCCTTGCATGCTAACAGTTTTGGCTATAAAACTCATGAGGATTGCATCAAGGTGAATAAGGGTGTGTTGATAGTAATGAAAGGGTAGAGGACTGCAAGAAACATTTATAGGCTTGTAGAGATATAGTTATAGGTGGAGCTGCTATTGCAGAATCTGATCATGATAGTACAGCTTTGTGGCACATGAGATTAGGTCATCTATGTGAAAGTGGGATGGCTGAACTTCATAAAAAAGGTTTATTGAAGGGAATTAAATGCTACAAATTAGATTTTTGTAAGTTCTGTGTGCTTGGGAAACACTCTAAAGTGAAATTCAAGACAGGTAGACACAAAACTGAAGGAATTTTTAATTATGTGCACTCTAATGTATGGGTCCTACTAAGAAGTTGTCGTTAGGTTGTTCACAATATTTTGTTACTTTATTGATGATTTTTCTAAGAAGGTCTAGCTATACTTCATAAAACAGAAATCTAAAATTTTTGCCAAGTTCAAGATATGGAAAGCAAAGGTTGAGAACTAGACTGGCAGAAAGATCAAGTACTTGAGATTAGATAATGGCATCGAGTACATAAACTCATAGTTTCAGAAATTTTGTGAGGAGCATGGCATTCAAATTCATTTCACAGTTCACAAAACACGACAGCAGAATAGAATTTCAAAAAGGATGAACAGGTCTATAGTTGAAAGAGCTAAGTGTTTAAGATTAATGCATGACTTCCTAAATGTTTCTGGGCAAAAGTAGTGAGTATGACATGTTATCTCATCAACAGATCACTACGGACCTTTTTGGATGGAAAGGTTGCATATAAAAGTGTAGGTAGGTAATGACGTTGATTTTTTTTGAACTAAGAATTTTTGGTTGCCCAGCTTATGTACATGTTCTTAGTGAAGAGATACATAAAGGGAGTCAAGGACTGCCCAGCTTATGTGCATGTTTTTTACACCACTTGATCCGAAGTCAAAAAAGTGCATTTTGGTAGGATACATAAAGGGAGTCAAGGGGTACAAGTTCTAGGATCCAGAAGCAAAAAAAGTGGTGATCAACGAAGGTGCAGTATTTGATGAAAAATCTATGTTGTAGCAGAACAATAGTGAGATTGTGCTAGTTTCAGAGAGAGCAGTAAAAAGTTGATAGAGGTAGAGCTAGAACAACATGCAAAAGACATTGAAAAAGCTGGAAGTTCTAGTTCAAGGGATGAGAGATCCTTGTCAAATGGAGAGCAACATTAAAGTGTAGACATAGACAGACCTAGATGCACGGTTAAGCCTCCAACTATATATGATTTTGAAAAGTTAGCCTCATTTGCACTTATTGTTAGTTGTGGAGATCCTATCTCTTTTCAAAAGGCCATGAACTATGAGGATAAAGATAAATGGTTGGGTGCTATAGTAGATGAAATAGAGACCTTACACAAGAACATAACTTAGGAGCTGGTTGAACTTTCTAAGGGAAAGCGAGCTATAGGGTGCAAGTGGGTGTACAAGAAAAAGCTAGCAATATCATAAAAAAGAGGGGGGAAAAGTTCAAGGCTCGTCTAGTGGCAAAAGGATACTCATAATAGAAATGAGTTGATTATGATAAGATATTTTCTCCTATGGTTAGAATTACTTCCACCAAGGTGGTGTTAGCATAAGTAGCTAGCTGGGACATGCATTTAGAGCAGATAGATGTGAAGACAGCTTTCTTTCATGGCGATTTGGAGAAGCAAATTTACATGGAATTGCCACAGGGGTTTATTCAACCTATATAAGAGGATTCAGTTTATAGCTTAAAGAAATCACTTTATGGGTTAAAGCAGTCTCCATGGCAATGGTGCAAATGATTTGATGCCTACATGATCAAAATTGGCTACAAATGATGTAAGTATGATTGCTGTGTTTATGTTAGGACCCTTGATGATGGGTCATTTATTTTTTTGCTACTGTATGTGGATGATATGTCAATTGTTGCTAAGAATATACATGATGTGATTGAGTTGAAAACCTTATTGGGAAAGGAATTTGATATGAAGGATTTAGGTGTTGCCATGAAGATTCTTGGGATAAAGATTTACAAGGATAGGAGCTTAAGGAAACTATGGTTATCTCAGCGTAACTATGTTCAGAAGGTGTTGAACATATTTGGTATGAGCAAGGCTAAACCTGCCAGTACTTCGTTGGCAAATTATTTCAAACTTTCCCTAGATCAATACCCAATGTTAGAAAGTGAGATTAAAGGTAGGGCTGTAGTTTTTTATGCTAATGTTATTGGCTGCCTATGTATGCCATGGTTTGTACAAGACCAAATTTGGCTTATGCTGTTAGTAAGGTTACCAAGCGCATGTCAAAGCTTGGTAAACAACATTGGGAAGCAATTAAGTGGATTTTCAGGTATTTGAGAGGCACTATGGAGTATGGCCTTGTGTTTGGTGGTTAAAAGAGTGATTCTTTAGTGATGGGATATATGGGTTCTGACTGTACAGGTAATTTGGTTGATAGGAGGTCTACAACAGGGTACATCTTTACTCTTGCTGGAGGACCAATTACTGGAAATCAACTGTTTAATCTATTGTTGCATTGTCTAAAATTGAAGCAGAGTAGATAGCAATTGTTGAGGCTACCAAGAAAGCCTTATCGCTTACAAGACTAGTGAAGGAATTGGGTATTGAGCAAGTTGGAGTTAAATTGCACTATGACAGTCAAAATGCTATTTACTTGGCAAAGAATCAGGTTTATCATGCTAAAACCAAATATATTGATGTGAGGTTCTACAATATCAAGAAATTAGTTGGATCTGGTCAGATATTGTTAGAAAAGATTCATACCTCTGAGAATGTAGCTGATATGTTTATAAGCTAGTTACCACAAAAAAGTTCAAGCATTGCTTGGACTTGATCAATGTTTCCAAATTTTAAACATACAGGTCACCAACCTATCTGAAGCATGAGGGGTTCTAGTTCTTACCTTTTTTATTTTCATGGGCTATATTGGCCAAGGTAGAGATTGTTGTATATGCCTCATATATTTTTATATACATATAGAGAGAGGTAAGTGAGCTAATGTTGAAGTGTAGCATAATGAAGTGGAGCAGAATGACTGCATCTACCTTTTTTCTGGGGTCCATAGATAGATAGGTTGGGGGTGCGGGGGCAATACTGCCGGATAGATACATGAGCAATTTTATATAATTGTACCAGATAAGGTTAGTATAAATATATTGTTGATGTAACTCTAAATTAAGAAGTGAACAAAACTTATAGCCATCGTTCTCGATGACGTATACACATTGCCGAACCTTGTTAAATATGTGTTAATTTTCTCTTTTGTTTTCTTCTTTGTGTTTTTTTAATAATTCCTTAATCATTAGTCTTAACATCCTAAAATTAAAAAAATAAATAAAATTAACATACCTCCAACTAAATAAATGGAGGCAGACTTTTTGATGTAGTTTTAAATTCATGAAAGCCCATGAAAGTATTACTTGTGCACCAAAAAGTAAAGTAATTAATTACAATAAAAAGCCCACAATAAAATCAAAATTTAAAAGCATTAAAAACTAATAATTTCATTAAAAAAAAATTACACCCCTCCTATTAGTAACACTAATTGATTTGCTTAAAAAAGTACTTGAATTTTAATAAAGGTAAAATAATAAAATTAAAGTAATTACTTAGCCATGAAAATAATATTTGAAGCAATTAATTAATATGTAATAATAAAATTAAAAAAATTATGATAACTTAATTATATTGTTTGAAAATGTCAAATCACATTTATTTACTCCCATGTGGCTTTAAGGGAGTTGAAAATATTATATATTTATATATATAATGCTTTATCTATCTCAAATTGAATATCCATATTATTATTTTAAGGCGTTGAAAAATAATGTCAACTTTTCCGATGCTATCTCTTTCATTCAAGTGCTAATTTTAAATTTTAAGTTGGCTCATTTTAGAATATGTTCGATTTGGTTTTTTCTTTTTTGTTTTCAAGCTATGATGAAGCTCTTATAAAAAAATAAAAGCATTATATATTAAGCTATAGCTTTTTAATAATTTTACATTTGAAATATTTTTTTATAGATAAGTTGTTTGGTAAAATAACTTATAATTATAAAAGATTTACTTCCAATTAAAATTATAATAAAAGATATTTAATTAAATTTTTTTATTAATCACCAATTCCTTTTTTCATAATGGAAAAAAGTTAATTTTATTTTTTAAATCCATTTAAAAAATTTTTTGGAAATATAGAAAGCATTTTTTATATAGCATAAAGTTTATAATTAATAATAAATCATAAAGAAGAAAAAATTCCATAAATAATTTATAAAATAACACATAATTAACAAATAACTGATAAGTCAATGATTTTTACTTTTCATCAATGCAGAAGCTATTTGCTTACAAACTCAACCTATGCAATTATCTTCTAATGCTCTTCTACATGTAGATAAACCCATTTCTTCATGATTACTTCCTTCTTAACTTAGAGGAATATAATTGGGATTATGAACATATTTGTCTAACTCAATATCTATGACACCACGTTGCTTGATGTAATTATAAAGTACAATTGTCGCAACAATAATCTTTTCTTGTTTTATTAATGTAAATCATTTCGTATCACGTAAAATATACCACGAATTCTTCCAAACTCAAATTGTTCATTCGTGACATTTTTAAAGAAGAATATGCATGGTTAAAAGTTTCTTCTACACTTTCTAGCTGACTGCAATCTCTAAAATCAAGAATGTTATATCTTTCAATTTTATAAAGTGCTAGATACCTTTTCATACTAGGATAACCAATATACACTGCATAATATTTACCTAAGGAAAAAGTTAAAGGTTACGAATATTAGTTCATTAAAAATTACAGAGATAAATTATAAAATGATATTTTATATCATAAAAATTGTAAGTTTTCACCTTTTAGAGAGTAAGTAATTTGCTATCCATTTGTTCAAGTACAATTGAGAAGACATGAGTGCCATGCAATGCTAGGCCAACCAACAACCACAAAAGTGAATAGCATGTCAATGTTATAGACAAACATTATGTTGTGTGATAGATATACCTTTCGACCAATAAAACAATTTTTATCAGTAGCAAGAGGAATTGTAAGAACATGTGATCTATCTATAGCACCAATGCACCCTTGAAAACAAGGCCAGTATCTACGGTTATTTTTAATTATCGATGGAACTTCTACAAAAGTAAAATTAGGAGCCTTACCAATTTCTTTGGTTAGTAAACATAAACTATCTAACACTTCACCGAATTTCCTACTTATAGTGTATCCTGATTTTCCAAATTTATTTTGGGTGTTACAATTTTTTAGATGTGTGCACAAGTCCATAGAAACATAGAGACAACCTCCAAAGCTATCATGTACTTAGATTGATATAACTTACCTATTTATCAATGTATCTATAAGTTGCAGTAAGGCATGTGATTCTAACCTAAAAATTCTATAACTTTCACCAGGAATTTGTAAAGTTTTACATAATCAATTCCATTCATTAGAATAATTGAATCTGCGTTCTTGTTTCAATAAGTATTTCATGTGATTTGTAAATGCAATAGTTGCTATTCCATAACTCTTTTGATAAAGCCTTGTAGATTTTCTTTTTCTTACTACTTTGAATGATGCTTTGACTCCATTAAAAGATATCTGTTTAAAAATATAAAAAATACAAATAAAAATCCAAAAATTTAAACTAAAAAATTTCAAACAAATCAAATAGTTTAAATAACAAGTCAAATAAATATAAAATGACTTTTAGCAAATTCTTTCAAACACCAATTAAGTTACACATAATAAGTAACACAAATAAATAAATGAAATCCAATGAAAAACAGTTTAAAGTTATGATCATAAAATAAAAAAAAAACACATCCTAACTAATCAACTACTCCTATCATAGTTTTGTGATTGATTATGCTCATATTGAATCCACTTTAACTTATCACTTTAACTCTGTAAATTCATAAAAATGATTCTATTATCTTCATTTTTAATCAATTCCATTGCAAAAATGAAATTGATACTCATTTAATCTCCCTTCATTTCTGAAAGCTTTTAATATTTCCATGCACTCTGGAACATTATATTGCCTTATGGCTGGTGATGACATTGAAATTTCAACATTTTCAGCTGTATAATGACATTCTGCTACCTTACACAATCATTTTACTATTTTTGCATTCTTGCTGTAATCCCACTTTTTGCCTTACCCTTGGCCTTTTTTTTCCTATTTCATCTAGCATCATTATTTTTCTCTTGTATTTAGGTGTTCACTATTGAAACTTGGCCCAAATACAAATCTTGACCAAGTTCAACTTAAATGGCCTTTGTTCCTATATTTATTGATATATCTCTTTTATATTCTCCTAATTTTATGGGCCATATCATTATTGATTTTTTCTTATTTCTGGGAACTGGTGGCTAAGATGAATCGCTCACTTGACTTAATCCTAAATAATCATTACTAAATGACTATTTATTTGGAGTCGCCTCCAATCTGTTTGGGCTAGGTGAGATTGGTCACTTATCGAAGTTTGTATTTCGAAGATTGTGAAACCCTAGAATAGCAACTCTAAGGTCAACGATCATACCTGAGATTGTTTAGAAAGGTTCGGGAGTAGGTTACAATCACAAATAAAGATTGATCCTTTCGTGATACCTAAAAATCAGTGCCTTATTAATCATGTATTAATTTAAATTTGATTTTTACCTAGTTTCAACGTATAACATTTTATGGCAATTCCCAAAATAAAATTTTATGATACCTATTTATTATCTTGTATTGAGAAAATTGGTTTTTAATATTTTTGTGAATCAAAACCTCTTACATACCTGACCGGAGGATCAGTGGCACACGAAAGTTTCTATCATTCTCTTTTGTACTCCACCAAAAAACCAGAGGAACAGAAAAAGTTTTAAAAACTTAAAATATCTTTCACACCCCGCTAGAGGATGGAAGAATACGAAAGATTTTATTTTTTAAAAATTTATAAAAAGTCTAAATTTTCACTTTGAAAAGGATATCTCATTACTGAAATAATCCATAGAATCCTCTTATATTCTGCGGGAAATTCCACGTATTACTTTAACTCAGAGACATTGCCTTAATTTTTTAAAAAGTTTTAATTTTATTAAAAATATTAATGGAGTATCCTAAGATCCATAAACTATCTAAAATGATGAACCTATCCCTAATGTGTTTCTTTGACATGAAAGTATCACAGTAATTACATAGGACTTGGTTCTAATACAAAATTACCAAATTAACCTTGGGGTATACCTTTAACATGAAAGCATCATGGTAGCCTTAAAGGAGTAAAAGATGATCAAAAGAGGGTGAACCTATCCTAAACACACACCTTTAGCATGAAAATATCCCGTGACTACATCGGACTAAATTATAATGAAATTACAAAAATACCCTTAGGGTTTGATATGAAAGTATCTCGATAATCCTAAAAGACACAAAAATTATACGTAATAACTTTTTTACCCTAAATTTATAATTTAAATAACAAATATGATCTAAAATACAAAAATTGCTAATAGTTACCTAAGTTTCGCAAAATTATATATTAGTCCTCAATTATCTAAAAATGCTAAAAATATTTTTAAATGCTTAAAATACCATAAATGGCTAATTTAGATTTTAAAGTGACTTAAAATGCAAAAATGTAATTAAGTCCCGTAATTTTTAAAAATTGCATTTCGTATCCTAACGGAGAACCAAAAGAATACAAAAAGTTTTAATATTTTTAACACCCCAGTAGAGGACTCATGGAATGTTAAAAATATTCTAAAATAATCTAAAGGATGATTTCATGTTAAAGATGATAATTTTGACCAAAAATGATTGATTTTCCCAATGGTCCCTAATTTTTTCTAAATTTTTAAATTGGCCCCTACATAATTAAAATACAAAATTAAACACCAAATAAATCAAAATAATCACAAAAAATCACATAAAAATTCATAAACAAGGTTTGGCCACTTTCTTTTAACCCTAGAACAAATTTTTCAATATTTACACAAAAATCCTTCAACTTTTTAAAATTACAAAAAGGCCCATAATTCAAAAAATTTATTTCTACTTGATAAAGTGCATAAAATTCATTCTTAAGGTATACGTGGGTTTCAGCCAAGCATGGAAATCCTCAAAACCAAATTTTTCTTTCTTGCAAATTAGCCCTTAAACTTTTTTGTATTTATCGAATAGCCACAAAAATAAAAATAAAAATAAAATAAAATAAGTCATCATACATACATGCACATAGATTCGGCCAACTGGGTATTCCATCAAACTAAATTTTTCTGACTTCAAGATTTACATATTCAAGCTTTATTAAACACAAATCAACACCATCACATAAGAAATCACAAAGCACATACATATAAATAAGTT
Organism: Adansonia grandidieri; assembly: GCA_038382065.1. Lineage (NCBI taxonomy): Eukaryota > Viridiplantae > Streptophyta > Magnoliopsida > Malvales > Malvaceae > Adansonia > Adansonia grandidieri. Next base: position 8,993,813 of record JBBYHK010000020.1, on the reverse strand, counting down.
TTTCTAGCGTATTACTAGGAAAATACCAAGGAAAATATAATCCATATGATCACATAGGTATGTTAAAACTAACACCATATCAACAACAAAATCACTACACCAATAACAACATGGATATGTAAGAAAAACAAACTATTAGTAAGAAATCAAAAATACCTATTAAAATTTTAAAAAAAATGATCATGGCCATCATGTTTGCCGTTCAACATGAACCAAAGTTCATGAGCTAAAATATGATTTTGGTTCACTAAAAAAAAGGAAAATGAAAGAAAATGAACAAAAACTAGAAATTTTAGAAGGAAATCTACCTTAAAGTTTTGAAACTTTTAAAAAACTAGTGTTTCTAGTGCTTTTTGCTGGTCGAACCAATAGCCATCTCTTAAAGCTTTCTCCCCCTTCTTACAAAGGGTAGAATCAACCAATATTTGACAGAAATCAAGTTGGCCGAATGGCCAAGCATCTTTTCTTATTAATTTTTTTTCTTTTGATTTGATTTTCAATAAATGAATTTACAAGGAGTTGTGATTAGCATTAAATAGATATATAATAATTATCACATCAAAATCTCTTAATGATAATTAAGATAAGATCATCTAATTGGATGACTAATACCCAAGCTTGTAAATTTTAAGAAAAAATCCTTATAAAAAATTAATGTTTGAAAAAAATGTAAAACTCATAAAATAAATTAAATTTTAAAAAATGATTTAAAATAAATTTAATGAAGATATTTAAAGAATTTTAAAAATTATAAACTCAAAAAAAAAATCCAATCGAAAAATTTTTAGAGTGAAAAACTCTGTAACTTAGAAATGAAAAAAATCCATAAAATGGATTAGAATTTTTCAAAATTGATTTTATGGCAATCTAATGGGAATATTTAAAGAATTTTAAATTTTAAAACTTGAGAAAATTCTACCAAAAAAATTTACAAATAAAAGGTAGCTCATATTTTGAAATAGAAAAATTTTAAAGAATACAATGAAAATTATATAAAATGGGTTAAATACAACATATTATCCAAAATATTAATTTTAAAAAAATGGTAAAGGTAAAAATCCAAAACCCAGAACAAATCTTTACCAAAAAAAATTCATGAGTGAAATACTCGCGATACCGTAAGAAATTCAAAAATAATTGACAAAATTGACAACTTGGCATCTTGTGGTATAAAATGCCAATATATAATTTTTCATGAATATTTTTAATTATTTGGAATGTATATTTGCACAAATACTGCACAGAGCTTGTAAAAAACTATGATAGTTAATTTTTTAAATTTTTACGAAAAATCTCAAAAAATTCATAAAAATGAAAATTTTGACTGTGATATCATCTTCAAGAATGATAGAATAAATTATAGAATGTGCAATCTACTTGACAGAGGTCAAACCCTATTGGGGCGGTAGTTATATTCTTGGTTTCAGACAGCTGGGACTACCGGAAACAAGGGCCTGGATGAAATTAGGTGTCTACATTAACCATAAAGCTCTTATCTTCAACATTATCTTCCTAGGCATTGGATTCAATATGATCCTTTATGGGATTTAGTTTGAATGAATTAGTAGTATCGTCAATTGGCATACCAATTGCTAGTGTCTATCCTTTTTTATTAGTTAGTACTATCCCCAAATATATATTCCAATTCATAACTTGTTTCAACCCATGATACAAAATTTGGAATGTTTTAGATTAGCATACACAAACATTAGAGAGACTTTTAAACAAATTGCATATGTAAAATAATTTACTGAAACTTTAAAATATTTAAAATACTTACATTTATTTTGGCTTCCCATTAAAATTTTCAATTGGGCATTTTAGGTTAGTTTCGGGTTATTTCAATTTTAGGTCATTTTGAGTATGGGTAATTTCAAGTTTAGGTCAGTTCATTTTCAGATCATTTTAGTTTTTGGTCGATTTAGATTAATTGAGTTTAATATTGGAGTTAAACAGGCTCAAGTCATTTTGGGTTTGGATTTAAATCAATTAGGTTTAACACTTAGATTTATCGGGTTTAATCATTTGGGTTCGAGCCAATTATGTTTGACATTAGATTTATATGAGTTCAAATCATTTGTGTTAATTTATCAATTTTAAAATCATAACAAATTTAAATAAATTCCTTTCTTGACTCATATTTAATTAAAATTTTAGTAAAATGGAGAAAATAAAAGTATTTTTCAATATATATAACATTTTAATTTTTAATAAAAATAAATATGTTTCTGACTCTAATTTTAGATTTTTGCATAATTAGGTTATTTTTTAAATTCGAGTATCAGTTTTATTTAAATAAATATTATTATTTAACAATTTTTTAGTAAATATCACTAATAAATTTTGTGTTAATAAATTCAAATGTCATCAATAATAAATTCTACTATAAAAATATGAGTGGTAAAAAAGTATAAAATTAAAGAAAAAAGAATTACAAAAAAACAAATGTGATAAATTTTTTACACTAATTAATGCCTATAATTGTAAAACTAAAAATTTCAATATCACCATCATTCTATAAAAATTAATAAAAGTAAAAACTTAATGTAATTGCCTAATAGACAACTAAATGCGTTTTAATCCATGGGCATTAAAAGACAAAATTAAAAAAAAAAAAAGCCTAAAAGGTAGTCAAACAAAAATTCCTAAATGGCTAGAAATAAGTTGCCACTAAACTTTAATAGAAGTGACTAAACCCTAATGATTTAATGAGTTAATGTTTTCATTGTTTGTGACTGTTTTATGCTTTTTCTCCCAACATAAACACCCACCTTCGCCAAAGTGGCCACTAATTCTCTGTCAAGTTTTTTCTTTCAAAGCCATCCTCCTTCTTTGATCTCTCTAACTCATGTTATAAGCAAGTAAGCTTAGTTTTCTGTTTCGGAAAGAAAAAAGAAAAAAAAAAATTTCATTACCTATTACCCGGAATTTCCTTTTTCAATTTTTTCCCTTTCGCTTTTCAATTATCAACTTATGAAAATAAGTTTTTTTTTTTTTTGTAATTTTTTTTTTTTTTTGTGTTTTTCACCTTGTTCGGTAGGTGCTCATTCGAAGTTCTTTTTTTCTTTTTTTTTTTTTTTATCTTAGAAGATTATTTTAACCATTTTTAAAGCATATAAGACTTATTATTATTGTTATAAATAGGGGTTTTTGTTTTTTTTTTCTTTTTAAATTTGAATTTGAAGTTGTAAAACAGAAGGATTAAGGACTTTTAAAAAAATTAATAGTAAAATAAAGCACTAACAGTTAGCTTTAAAAAAAAATAATAGTAATTTTGAATTAAAGATGTAAACAAAGAACTAAAGGACTATTATTTCTTGTAATTTCTCTTCTTTATTTATTGAGATTCATTGATATAATTATATTCTTACGTTGCATTGTTAACTTTTAGGTTTTTTTTTTTTTTTTTTTTTTTTTTTCAAATTTAGGAAGCTAAGGTTACATCTTTACATGTTCCTCGAACATAATCTTTGGAAACTAATATTGTCTTTTACTTGAAAATTTTTCGGATGTTCAAAGATCACTTTGTCTTGCTTGTGCTTTATTGATTTTCACTAACTAGTCCCCCAACATTTAATTCCTTAAACAGTTAATTAAAATTACATTTTTTAACAACTGTAGGTAGAATAACGAAATAAAAATTTATAGAGAGTTAAGTAAGCTTCTTTAATTTAGTGAGTAATTTTGTTTATTTGCCTTCAATCTTTGCCAAGACTCCTATTCCGGGAATCTTAAACTATATCTTGATTTGAAACACCAAATTTACTGTTTCTTTTACCATGACATATAAACACAGGAGTAAATATATGTGCATTATTTATGAAAAATAAATGCACTTACAGAGATATTTGTAACGAATATGGCTATCTTGTAACATGGTCAAAAAGTTTTGGATTTTTTGTCCATGTAATGTCATATTTTTGTTTATGATAAGCTGTTAATCTTTGAGTTTTTGAGAGGTCCTAAATAATATTAGTTTGCTTCAACAAAACTTAACAATTGTTATCTTTAGTTTTGGTTAAATTAGATTACCTTTTCTCATGATTTTTATGGACAGGTAAAAGAAAGCTGATAGTGCTGTAATATTGCCATTATAATAAAATCATTCAAGAAATGAAAATGATATATATCTATTACTTTAAAAATATTTTTCCTTTTATGTTTTAGCTTGACTTTAATATTATCTATGTTGGTTTGACTTTAATGTTTGTAGATTCTCATACAAAATGGAATCGATGAATGTGGATTTTAGTAACTATAGCCCTGAAATTCAAAGTCAAGTTTTTATGCTTGAACCATCACAAAGACATACTGAGGTTTGGTTTCAATTTAATCTTGCAAAGTCTCAATCTCCAAGGAAAAGACTAAGAGTCGTATGCAAGCATTGTAGAAAATCGTATGATAGAAAAAACTAAAATCCGTATCCAAGCATACGAGAAATTTGTTGAGTCTTAATATCCAAGGAAAAAACTAATATCTATTTGCAAGCATTACGGGAAACCATATAATGGAAAATCTATATCGGATACTTCTAATATTAAATGTCAACTAGCAAAATATTCTATATATCCTGATAATAATAAAAAATCTAATAATAAAAAAATAGATAAACAAACCAATCATGAAGTACTTGCTAAAGCTATCATCAAATATGGTTATCCATGTACATGGATTGAACATGAAGGGACTAGAGAAGTCTATGTTTCACTGAATAATAGTGTTAAGCATGTTAGTAGAAACACTATTAGAGCTGATTACTTGAAACTGCATAACAAATGAAGTAAAAATTTAAGTATATTTAGAGAAATTTTCTAGTAGAATTTGTTTGACAAGTGACTTTTGAGCATCATGATCAAATAAAAGGTTATTTATCGTATTGCTCACATGTGGATGAGAATTGGAAGTTGCAAAGTAAGATTTTAAATTTTTGTCCTATTCCATTTCCATAGAATGCAAATCTTTTTAGTAATACTATTCATTCTTCTTTGAGAGATTGAGGTATTAAGAAAAAAATTTTAGCATTACTTTGGACAATGCACGAAATGTAGATAATATGCAAGCTTTGTTGTGAAACAAACTTGTTCAATAATATGCATTATTGTCTCATTGTGCATTTTTCCATTTTCAATGTTACGCTCATATTTTAAATATTGTTGTTTAAGAGGTTTTGAAAGTGCTTGGTAGAACTTTAGAGAAAGAGAGGAACACTATCAGATATGTTAAAGGGTCGGAGTCAAGGCTAATAAAGTTTAAATAATGTGTAAGTAGAGTTAATTTGGATGAATCAAAAAGATTGTTGTATGATGTGCCTACTAGATCGAATTCAACTTATTTGATGCTTGAGAGAGTTTTTTTAGTATAATAATGCTTTTGCATACTTGGAAATGAATAATGCATAGTATGGGCTTAAAGATCTCCCAACAAGAGAAGAGTTGGATAGGATTAAGAAAATTTTTGAGTTTTTGAAACCTTTTATACTACTTTCTCTTGGAGCAAATTATCCTACTACAAATTTCTATTTTGAAAGTTTGCAAGATTAAATCTGATCTTATAAAGGAAATTGAAAGTCGAGATAATTTTTTTTGCTAAATATGGCTCAATTAATGAAACAAAACTTTGATAAGTATTGGGATGAACATTGTTTAGATTGGCTTTTCCAATCATACTTGATCCATACTTGAAGTTAAAATTCATAAGATTTTCTTTAAAGAAGTTTGAATCTGATTTTAAGGCAAAGACAATGAATATTCTTAACCAACTCAAAAAACTATTTAAGGAATATGAGAAAGTAGGAATTTCAAATTCAAATGAGGCTCTTAGGTGCGAGCAATCTAGTCCAAGAGAACTTCTTGAAAACCTTAAAATGAATATTGTTTTTATTTTATTAAGATTTTATATTCCCTTAATTGATCTGTTTATTGGATATTTAGTTTAATTTAAATTAAATTTTGTGTTAACCTTTTATTTGTTTTGGTATAGAAATTTCAAATTTATGATATTGATAAATTTGCTTCAAGCTCAAGCAAGTCATAATTAGAGCTTTATTTGAGTGAGTATGGACTTGAGCTTACTACAATGCCTTTTGATATTCTCGATTATTGGAAAGGTATATCATGAGCTTGCAATAATGGCAAGAGATATTTTGAGCATTCCTATCACCATTATTGCTTTAGAATCAACATTTATTATAAGTGGTAGAGTCTTGAACAAGTAGAAAAGTTGTTCTCTTTCATTTAAAAATGTCAAAGTTTTGACAACAACTTGTAATTGGCTATGTAGATATAAAGGTATGATATTTATATTAAAATAGGTGTGGATCTTTTTATGTTTAATGATTGTTTTACATGATTTTCCTTTTTAATTGATAGACTTAAATGATGATGAACAAAACATTTAAGCTTCATGAAAAAGGGATAAATATGATTTCAAAGTCAACTTTAACATCAGAAGAAGCTTCTAATAGGGCAGATTGATGGAAAATTAAAAACTATGTATATATTTTTAAAATATATTTAATTTTGCTTCATATTTAAAATTATGTTTTATTAATTGATAGCTAAAATTTTTTACTTTTTTTCATGCCTATTTGTCTATATTAGTTTATTACAAGTGTCTCTAATTTTTAACTTTTTCTTTATTTTTTGTACTTGTAGGCTTTTGATTTAGAGTTTGGACTTTGTAATGTATCTATTAAAAGGTTTGATGGAGTTTAATTTTTATTCAATATATTTTTAATTTACTTCTTTTTTTCATCTATTAAAGCTATAATTTTATCCATGAATTGTTAATATGCTTCTCTATTTTAACATTGAGAATTAAGTAGCATATTGTTTTACCATTCATAATGTATCCAAAAATGATGTTTTACATATGTGATATGATAAATACTAACTGCTAAGCTATTCTATTCATCTTACCTTTTCCAGTGTATTTTGGTCATACCTCTTCACTTGCTGCTTTTCTTTGCTAATAAAGAGATGGTTTCTATTTATTTCCATTTAGTGTTATTGTATTTGCTATTGAAAACATATGTTGTGACAACTTCTAATGGATTTTGGTATTTTGAGTTGCAATAATAGAAGTATTCTAAAAATGACCCTCTCAAAGATTTGCTTGCTTAAAAGATTTTTTCGTAAAGTATATTTGAAATTTTTACATGAAGTTTTGGTCCTAAGCTTTGATTTGACCAACAAGTTTATGACATTTTTTATTGTATTTTTTTTATATTTATAAATGAAAAGAGGGCAAAGTATACCAATCTGTTTGAATATTAAATTTTCAAAGTTTACCGAATTTGACTATCAAAATTCCAAACATCTTGCTGAACCGTGTAGTTTTTTTTTTTTAACTTTACATTGTTGAATATTGAGTTTTCAATTGATCATTCTCTCACATCTTTTTTGGATATAGAAGATCAACCCCAAGAAAGCTCTGACAATGTTCTAAAGTTCTTCTCATGTTTTTTAATTTTTTCTCAAAAAGGAAAAAAAATTCCTCTTATAAGTAGATTGTTCAAGGATTAGACCATGACTCAAATTTTTTTCAATCCCCTTACTCAGGTTCGACCAAAGAAATAAAAGTATCTTTAATCTTCACAATGATGATTACAAGTGTGTCTTTTTCTTTATCATACTCAAGTGAGAAGTAATCATATATTAAAAGAATCAATGGTCCTAAGTGCATACCCATTCACCCCAAACTGAAGGCTCGGTTTATACAATCAGATCATGGAATCGACTTATGAACTAATTATAAGATGAACAATATATATATAGTATATAAAGTTACAGGATTCAAACTCTTGAATTTTTAAATTGCTTTTAATATTTATCAATTTTAATTATGTTATCGTAATTTCTATTTCTAATATTGAAACATTATTGTTTTGTTTATTTATATTATGTTTGAAAAAAAATTAAGATTTAGGTCGATCATTTAACGCATTGAATCAGAGGTTTGGTCCTAAAATTGACCCAAAAGATTATGAGTGAATCTATGGTCCAAAACCTTTAAAAGCGATCCTACATAGGCGATTCATGATTCTAATTTCAAAACCATCCTCCGAACCATGTCACCTTAAATATAATTACATGCCCATGCCCAAAAATAAGAAAGAAAAGGTTAAATTATCAATTTGGTCGCCTGTACACATTTCAAATTTGGAGTTAGTCGAATTCCTATACTTTTATTAATATGTAAATTGAGTTAAATTGATAATGGAGTTAATAATCTTTTGTTAACTTGATGACATGGTTTTTACTATTCTAACATGGAATTTGTCTCAAGTGATGTGGCATGATTTAGTTCTTGACTTTAATCTCTGTATTATTAAAAATTCCAATTTCGATCATTTTATAACAATTCGTTTAAAATTGAGTTCCTATACTTTTTAATTTTATGATTTCAGCTCAACATTTGAAAACGTTAAATTTCTATTGTTAGCTTGCTAATTGGATTATTGACTTTGCTAATGAAATTTTTATCTAAATTACAGGCATTTTTATATAATTTTAAAATTAGGAATGTATTATATGAAATTTTAAAAAATAATATACTTTGAAATAGTTTCATTATGACACCATTTTTTCTTCTAACAAAAACATTTAAAATTATAGTGAAAATTAAAATCAAAATCAAAATCAAAGTACATGACTTTAATAAAATCAAATTCATCTATAACAAGAAAAAAAACACTAGATCAATATAGAACACTACAAACTTTTTTATAAAAGGAAAATTTTAAAATATTAAATCAAACTCTTGAATCAATTTTCCTTTTTCAATTTTTTAAAAATTTAATTCAAGAGCTTGGTTTCTCTTTAAATAACTCTTCTTCTTCTTTTTTTTTAATGTTTTTTCTTCTTTCATTCACTCTAACTATTTTGTATCTAGTTAAATGTTAAACTAATTAAGAAATTACCGGTTCTTCTAATTTTTTTCTCGATTTCTTTCTTTCAATTTCACGGTAATAGTAATAATTACCTGCAATGAAGTTTTATTTTTGTCTTTGGGTAATTTTTAATTCTAAATAACAGAGTGAAAAAAGATCTTTATAATTTTCTTTTTGAATTATTGTCACAATTCTAAATTGTCTCGTCGTGTTCATCTTGTTTTATTAAAGCCAAAAGAAAAAAAGCAAATAATAAAAAATACTCAAATAAAGTTACACCTAAATTAACAAGTAAACTTATTCATCTACCTAGCACCCGCCTGACCTAGCTCGATACTTAGTATAGGTTTTCTTAATTCGACCGGTCAAATAGGTTTGAATTATTATATAAATAATAAAAATATTTTTATTTAAATTTTATTATAAATATTAATATAAAAATATTTTTATTTTTAATATAATTTTAAATAGTGAAATGAGATTTTGAGCCTAACTTGAGCTTAATCCAACCCTAGCCTAAGAAAAGAAAGAATTTCAAGCCATAACTTAGCCTACCTATAAACACCTCTATTAGCAAGTTGATTTAACATTTTCAATAATTAAATTAAAATAAAAAATTAAAAAGTACACAGACTCAAATTTATACTAGTTATTGTAGAATGATTAAATTTATAACTTTTATAATATAAAAATTAAAATCAACACCCAATCATGCAACATCGTCAAGCAAATACTCATTAGAATATGAAAGCTGCGTCATCAAATTAACAAAAAAATTGTCAAGCAAATACTCATTAGAATGTAAAAGCCGCGTCATCAAATTAACAAAAAAATTGTTAACTCTGTTATCAATTTGACTCAATCACAAATTAATAAAAATACAGAAATTCAATTTTAAAAAATTATTTACGGGGAACTGCTTAGAGGGATCAAATTCATAATTTGACCAAAACAGAGTATTTGGAGAATAGAACAAAATTAAAGACTCTAAGTTTGCTATTGGCGCTATTGGTTTGAACCCAAATAATTAGGGTTACAACCCAAAGTGTGTTAGGCCCTAGCGAGAGGTTGCTTGCTAAGTGGCCTATGAAGCAGCTTTGATGTATTTGGGCTTTCCTTCGTTGCCACTACCCGACTGCGTAAAATTGAACATTTCTGTTTTCATTTTTCAAAATAAAAATGTAGGCAAAAACTGCCATTTTAAGATCACAGAATTTTACCCAAACTGTCTCACTCTCACTAAACAAAATTTTTTCGTATAAATAAGAAAATATAGATTTGATAATTTTAGATATGATACAAAAATATAATATGAAAATGATATTTATATCAAATACGAAAATAAAATAATAAACATAATACGATAAGTTTAATTTACGTATATATTCGTGTTTAAAATTTTGATACATTTAATAATATATATTGTGTTATGTTTACACGATTAATATAAAAAAATATATATAAAACACGACACTCGTACATGAAGTAACAGATTCATATGGAGAGAAGTTTTTGTTAATTTTTTTCCCAATTTTTTGCAGTCCCCTTTTCCTTTTCTTTATATCTTGCTTAGCACAAAATTTATTCCCTATGTCAGTTCACAGAATGTCAGCATTTTCTCTCTTTTATTCCCTTTTTGGGTGGAGATATATGGTGCGTTTGACAAGGAATTAAAAATGTGAAGCTGATGAAGTAAGATAGATGCAAATAAATAGTGGTTTGGTTCTTTCGAAAATGCATTTAGTTAAGCACCGTTCAAATTTTCAAGTCTCTTTTTTTCTTCTCTCTCTCTCTCTCTCTCTCTCTCTTTACAATATTCATGAACGAAAGGGACGTACGCAACAGATTTCATATATATATATATATATATGTATATATTCTATCATAAATTAACAAATACAACAAATTATCAGATATTGAAAACATGTTTGCCAAGCAAAACTTAGATTAAAAAAAAAACAAGAAAGTAAAGCAAAATGACTTGTGTGTGTATATATATATGATAAACAATTTAAACTTGAAACTTCTTTTTAATTAAGAGATTGAACATTATATTCTCACCAAGTAGGCATGAATCTCTGCCTCACCTTAAATTTTTAAGGGATAAAAATTATATTATAGGTCAATATTGAATTTAGTCATTTTTTTTGAATTTTTCCATTTACTTTGATTTTGGTTTACATCTTGTTTAGTTACCTCCGTTGAGTTTGGATTATACCTTGAGCAAACAACTGGTGATAAACCGGAAGGAAGATTAAGATGACATCAAATCTTCTTGCCCTTTATATCCTAGGTGGCACACGTGTTACAATGAACGGGACAAAAGTTTGCAATTCCTGGAAGGTGAGCTAATTTCAAGGTCATGTCCTCGATCAATTCTGATCGTAGGATTGACCCCTCACGCAGTTGCAAAATTCACCCTTATCTTAAAAAGTTGTTTAGTACGCATTTCTTGACTAATTTCCAAGTCTAGCCAGAAAACAACAAATAAAGAAAATGATTTCAAATTTAACTCCTCCATACCAAACTAATAATGCAATGAGTAATAGATAATGTAATTATATTGTCGATAGCATAGTATTTAATCACCATAAATGCCTTAAATAAAGATTGGAATATAATCTGTAATTTTTGGGGATAATTAATAATTAGATACCATCATAAGAATATATGCACATGTTCTCACTTCTCAGATATTCTGATCACAACCATTTACATTCCCTTAGAATTAATATTGTACTTGGAATTCTTTCGAGTCATCAATCTCCACAACAATCATTATAATAATAAAATTCCAGCAAAAAGAAAAAGAGAAGTTATTCACAGCTTTCTTTGTTGTCCAAATTTTGTGATGGGAGGACTGAGGATGTTATAATATATATATAAATATATAAAGTAATTTTTTTTTTCTATAATGAAGAACCCGATGGCAATTAAAATGTACAATGCAAACAAAAATAAATGATTAAAATTGTACGAAAATAACTGTAATGATCATTATTTGTTACCTGTGAGGTTTGATGTACCCATCCATTGTATAGAATGATCATTTCAATCAGACGGTTGTACGTAATTCAAAAAAAATTGAAGCAAATAATTAAAGGGAAAATGAGTTAACTCAAAAATTTATTCAATTTATATAACCATCTTTAAAAAAATAATAATTAATACATTTAGATTTACATCCATGTCTATAATTTTTTTATTTTTAAATAATAATTTTATATTAAAAAAATTCATGAGAAAAAAATAAATAAGTGTGACAAATAAACTTATACATAGATTGGACCATAACATTTTTGGAAATTCCTATGCCTAGAACTAGGTCAGGCCATGTCCAAACCATTTGGAAAGCTCGTTATACTATTTATAATAATATTAAAATATTATTTTTAAATAATATTTATAATTTTTATAATTAAATTTAAATAAAAATATTTTTATTATTAAAATAATAATTTAATCAAAATTAAATCATCTTAAATTTATAAAAATTTTATTCAAAATTTAACCATACAAATTAAACCTACTAAACAAAATAATAACTTATAACCATGATCAAATCTAACAGAGGGTCCCATATTTGAGATGAAACAAAGTTAACTTCCATGCGTGTATCCCACTTTAAGCATTATTGAAGGGAGGCCCTCTCTCCCTCCCCCAAAGTAATCCAAGCAAGATATTTTACATTGATAATTCTTTCGTTATCATGGATCAATAAATCTCTTGAATTTTCTTCATTACCAAACAAGTGATCAACCTTTCATTTCCATTTCATACGTGTGTGCATACGTCTGCCACCTAATCTTGCTCAAAAGCAACTAGCCAGTTAGTTAGCCTTCTTTTCAACTTTACAATCTTTTTAATGTATTTGTTTTCACTCGATTTATATAATGATATAATTATCGGAATCTCAAAAGGATATCTCAACAATTAAGAGTTTGTATAGAGTACATAAAAAAATATGATTATATTTTAGATCGTTTTATGTGAAGATTAGACATAAATAAAGTCTGAAAATACCTTTGATCATATTATATCTTATATTTATTATCAAAATTATTTATAAATCAAGATTGAATGAATATAACAAATATTATCATGAAAAATTTTAATTAGATAAAATTTTTTGCCTTCAAAAATAAATTATAGTTCCATAAAAAATGGTCAGCAGACAACAATTTAATTTCTAACTCAAGTTAATTGGGATTTAAATACTTGATCTACAAATTTGTTGTGCTTGCACTTTGTTCATTGCCAACATAAACTCATAAAATAAGTAATTAAAAGAATGATCATATTAATTATTTACATATAGTTTATGGTTGGGCATGTATTCCTCTAAATGATCTAAAACAATTTCAAATTGAAATGACAAAAAGAGTTGGTTTTCTTTTATTTGGTGAAATCATGGCCGACAATAGCATCATCAAAGTATATATAGCTTTTTCTTTAAAGTACATAATGTTCCTAACTTTGACATGGGTGGAGGAATATAATTAATTATTCGTTTTTTCTTTTTCTTTGCTTTTACTCTGAGCTTAGGTGGAAGCTTACATTTTCTCCCACCAGATGATGGCAGACACGAACACATTGTATGAAACTTCAAAAATTAAGAAAAAAAAAATGTTAGGGTTTGTGAAAAAAAATCAAAAGGAAAAACTTTTGCTAGGGCTATAATGATGATGTCCAACATTAGGCTGAAAATATATCCAAAAAGAGAACAGTAGAAAAGATTTTATGTATACTTAAAGTAGGATAATATGGGGTTTGTAGGTTGGTGGATCCTTTTCCAAAGAATTTCTTTTATGTTATGTTTATGCCACAAGATGCCAACATCTAAAACCCATCAGATAGCTTTAATTCTCCCTCTATCTTTTTTCTCCCATAATAGTTCTATTTGCTAGCTAACACGCCATTGGCTAACCACAAGTAGTGTGAAAATGCTATTAGCATGGAATGCCTTTTAACATATTAGAATTATGTGTACGATATACAAACATGACATAAAAATAAAAAAAATTAATTAATATATTATAATAATAAAATATATTTAATATATTTATGTTTAAAATTTTAATATATTTAATAATTTATATTACGTTTATATTTAAAAAATTAATATAAAAAAATATAATACGGATATATTTTCATATCTACATGATCGGCTTCATCTCATGGCAATTTATATCGGGCTTGCCACTAAAAAAGGAGCTAAACTGTTTACATTTTATCCTATGAGTGTATACTTGAGAATATGCAATTCCAGGAGAGAGTCTATTCAAAAACATGATTAAAGTTAATTAATAATAATAAATTTAAGAGCAACCCTAAAAATGGTACCATTATATATATATATATATATTGAAAATAAACCCGAAACCCAAAGGTTGAAACTAATTATAACTAAACTTTTCTTAGTTAGACTGATTTTTGGTCAATGCATCGAATTTCTACCAAAAACCTTGAGGGCATAAATTTACTCCGATGCTCGATAATTCGTTCAGCTAATTAAAATGCTCATATCCATATTAAGTAAGCAATTTTTTATTTGGACTGTATCACCCACTCAACCTACAAATAATGTACAAACAATCAGTTTTGACTAAAAACTTTTAATTATTTATTGTTAATTGATTTAAAATATCAAACGTTCATCTTAAATTTAAAATAATATTATCAGAGTTAGTGAAAGAATTCTTAATTTAATTGAAGTGAACTTTATTAATCAGTATTTAGGACAAGGCTTTTTAGGCTAAGAATTAAAATAGTGTTTCTTTTTTTTTTTTTCTTCCTCCATTTGTTCAGAGATTAAAAAAAAAAATCTAGATTTGCGCCCTTCATTTCCTTTCATTTTAATCTTTTAAATTCGGAGGAAAACACTTTCGTGCTTAAATTAAAAATTTTATTTTTTATACAAAAAAATAAAATAAAATTCTTCCTAGGTCGAATTTTTCTTTCCTCACATTTTTCCCCTTCTATATTTTCCTTCATACCAATTTACCAAAACATAATGTAAATGGTCATATGGTATATCCATCATTGTGTAATTATATTAATTATGATAAGCAACCATTCGATAAAATCCATCTCCAAAGTCATTACTAAATATAAGTTTATATATTATCTATGGGGCCATAAAATATATTTGAAAATATATCTACATTAGTATAAAATTAAATTAATTTTATATATAATAAATTTTATAGATTAATATTTTAATAAATCAATGATTGGATTTAGTAATAGAATTGTAATCGATGTGTATGTAAAATTTCAAATTGATATGATATCTTTATTAGATCAATCGAGATCATCTTCTTTTTCAATATATATTTAAGGGTTGTTATTTTTTTTTATATTGAACAAATAGTAAGATTTTTTTTATTTTTTTTTTAAATTTGACGTGCATGATCTATATGAATTACACAATCAAATTAAACAAACATAAATAATATAAAAAGTTATGAAAGTATGTAAAATTAATTTAATTTTACACTAATATAAATAGATGATTTACAATCCCAAACCGTATCAAGTTGAGCTTTAATATGAATTTATTCAATTCATATGGACCAAATTATTATTTATTTATTAAAAATATTTTTATTTAAATTTAATTATAACAATATATAAATATTAATATAAAAATATATTTTTATATTTTTTAAGTAATTATAAAAATTTTTAATAAATCTTAAATATAACATTTTTTAAAAAAAATTTTAATTATCACCTCACTTAACTCAACTGATAAATAAATCGAATCATGTGATATTCATTTTTGTTTTCTTCTGCAAATTTCTATTTTGGAACTTTGATGTGAACAATTAATTGATTGATTGACGAACAACAATAATATTATGTTATGCTATAGAGTTATAGAGAACAAGGACAAAAATACAGCCTAGCTAGTTAGGCATGCGGCATGCTTTTACATAAAGCAATGCCTATAGGACAAGAACATTCTTATCTTTTTTCTTCCTCCTGTTCGGATCCCTCTATCTATATAGCTTTATCTCTTTGTGCAATTTATAAATGTTAAGACTCAAGGTGACTTCATTTTCCTAGTTGATCACCGCTGTCCAATTTTCTTTGCTAATAACATATGCATGTGGTTAGCCAAATAAAACAACATTTAAATACCATATATATGTATTAAGATGCATATATATATGTGTGTACACATATATTGTATCAATTAATTAATCAAAGTTAATATTGCATATATATTTTGTCACTTTTTTAATCAATTTTTAAATATTTTCATGGTATTATTTCAGGCTTTTTCAAAATGGCTAAATCTAATTATTTTCTCGAAAGATTTTAAGTATGTGGCCCTCACATTAATTTGGAGTATTTTTTTTTTTTCAAATTTCTGATAATGAAAGAGAATTCGTTTTCTCACTAACTGAACTAACCTTTAGCCGTATAACTAATTTCTTTTAAAAAAAAGAAACATCTTATAAATAAATTTCAAATATCTGCATTATCTTACAAGTTAAACCACGTTAACAATCTAATAATAATCATGGTCTAGGATGAATGATCTCGCATGAATGATTTCGAAAATTAAATGTTGAGGCATTAATACGATTTTTCAACAAAATATCATATTTATTTGTTTCCTTTTAATTCAGATTAATATATATATATATATATATATATTCAAATAAAATGTAAATGTAACAAAAAAAATCGAAGTTCATGGCTGAAATTATCGAGGGGAAATTTGCATTTTTGGCATATCATAAATAAATTATATATAGACCCACAAAGGAAATGAGTCTTGATAATGGAGGTTGCCATCTGAGTCATTTGACAAAAGATGCTACTTGAAGGACCACAATTTTTTCAATCCATGCTAGTGAATTGTTACAGTCACCATTCAGTACATCATGTGATTGAGCAAATCTTACTTTATCTTGTCATTTTCAAATCCATACATTGTCATCTATCTATGTTGTTGGACCTAAATACCAAAAGGGGAAAAACAAATAATGCATCCACAAAAGAGCTACTTAATTAGCTCTAATCAAAATATCCATAATGCTCTTTTATTATATTTTTAGATTGTTGTTTTATTTTTTTTAATTATAATTTTGAAGTTTAATAATAAGATTAATTTTATAGATAATGAAGAGTTTCAACTTTATTGAATTGTTTGAAAGTTAATGGTTTAACAGTTTTACTTTAAAAACATTACAAATTTTAGTGTAATCGAGGACGATTAATAATTATTTTTAAACGATAAAAAATAGTCTCTAAAAGTTTTAGGAATAAAAAAAGTTATTAATAATCATTTTTTAAAACTGTATTTCTGAAAAGCTTTGAAGACAACAGTAGTCTCCAATACTATTAAATTATATACAAAATCTATCCCCAATATAATTAAAATTAAGATAAAAAAGACATTTTTTTTTTATTATTCCCTTATCTTATCTTTAAAAGTTTCTTATTTTATAATGAAAATAAATAGAAAGAAAAAAAACGAAAATTAAATTCTTACTTTTGATTTTAAAATTTTTACTTTTTCTATACTCTACATACTCCATATGTTGTCATCCAGTAAAAGTCTATCTTTCCTGCAATAATTTTATAATTTTTTATACTTAAGAATTAATATTTATCGTTTAACCTTTCGAATTCACATTCTACTTTTCTTTTTAATTTTATAAATTTTATAAATAATAAATTTTTAAATCTTCAATATTTTTATGTCAATTTAAAGTGTCATATAACATGAGTAATCTAGTATTTATAAAAATTATGAATGTGAAAAATCTTTGAACTAACAAAAATATTTATGTTTGTTAATTAATTATATTTTAAAATTTACCATGCTAATATAATTTTATTATTATATATTAAGATTTATCTGATAAATAGTAATTAATATACTATAACGTGTTAAGCTATTAAACTTTGAATAAAAAGTAGTTGATTTATACACACTATATTCAGTTATAAAGCAAGTTACATTATGCTAGGATAATGAACTTTGAACAGAATTTAAATTAGTGTACATCACATGCACGCTGCATATATATATATATATATATATATATTTCTAAATTATTTTCATAAATATTTTATTATTAATTTACCCAATTAATAAGTAAAAATTTTAATTTTATTAAAATATTTTCTTTTTAAATGAATTTATTTTCTAACAGATAAAAAAGTAATTTTACGTTGAATTGCTTATCTTTGTAGCTCTAAACTTTCACTAACTTAAAAAGTAAATAAATTTAATATTTATTAAACAATAAAAATTAAATTTACGTTGATTTTTTATCTTTATAATTTTAAATTTTATATTAACATTTGAATAATAAACTCTATATTAATTTGATATAATTTAGACATATTAATAAAAAATTTTATTATATTTGGTTAATTTTATTTATTTATATAATATATAATTATACGTTCAAAATTTTTTTAAAAAAAGGTCTATGAGTATTCATGTGGTTTGCACATGATAGCAAATACTAGTTTATCTTTGAAGTATCATCCTTCTCCAACCTAAGGCTTAGTCCAGTGATTAGTACAATTATTGTTAAGAGATAATATCTAACAATTTAAATTTGAATCTCAACATTTATAATCTCTCTCTTATTCTTATATTATGATCTCTTTCTTTTCTAAACTTCTATAAGATTTGAAAATTGAACACTACAAATCAGCTCTAACAACTAAGGATAATTTATGCAAACGAGGAGAGATGAATTATACCAATATAAACAATTAGGGGGGTGCTTGGTTCGATGGAATGGAATTCCATTATGGGATTATTTAGTGTGTTACAGTAACGCAACTGTTTAGTTCGCGAAATGGCTATTCCATGGAATTGCCAATCACGATTTTATTCTATAAAATCTCGAATTAGCCATTCAGTGCCCACCCACAGAATGGCTATTTCAACTTTAGGCGGAATAAGAAATTACTTTAAGGATTCGAATCACCTTTATCGAAGATTTGAATCCCATAATATTCTATTTTTTTGAACTAAACTACTCTATGGCTATTTCATTTCATTATAGTTGTATTTCATTCTTATAGAATATATATTCCATTACAACTCTATTCCATTCTAGTGAATCAAACATACCATTAGTTTCATATCCTTTTAGCATTGTTAATATTTTAACAAATCAATCATTAAATTTAACAATATAATTGTACCTATTGTATAATTATAGATTATATTTCCTTCTCAATGTATATATTTTAATGGTTAAAATTTTTTATATAGAAAAAATAATTAAAATTTTCAATTAACTTGAAATTTGATATCATAATCTATATGAATAAAATATGAAATTAAAAAAGATCAAATTAAATAAATATGAGTCATATAAAATTATGAAAAAAAGTGAAATTAATTTACTTTTATACAGATATAGACAAATCCTTTGTTTATAAATATCTAAAAGTGTTCATATATATAAATATAGAACATATTTGTCCGTATATATAGCTAAAAGGATTTAAAGTTTACTTACTAAAGTAAAATACACTAATCTTTGGTGCTTTGTGCAATATTAATTTGCTTTGAAAACTTTTAAAACTCAATATTAGTATTTATGACTTTTAAAAATGTTTTAAATTTATATATGGCTTATATATAATGCATTGACAACATATAAATTTATACATTGTCAGTGAATCGGATGATAGCACGTCTTTAAAAGTTTCTAAAAATAAATTTAAAATAATATTTTTTTTAATAACAGATGACAAAACTCGATTTGCTTCATAGATTCAACAATGGTCTGGTCCGAATTGGAGTTTTTTTTTTTTTTTTGAAAAGTGGATATTGAGTGGAGTGAGCAATTTTAGTAAAAGCTAGATCCACCATTTTCATTTTTAAATTTAATATTTTATCTATTTAAATATTCTATATGTTCTTTTTATATTTTTATTATATATATCTAATATATATACTAAAATCATACATATACTAATATTACACATATACTGAAGAATCATAAAATATATATTAAAATTATGTTAATAATAAATTATAATATATTTTTATAATATTAAATTAAAAATAATTAATAAAAAAAGTATAATAGAGCATCGTGAAGTCATTATAAATGTAATCAGCATCTAAGAAATTAGATGTTTTCAACATCTATGCAAGAGTAAAGTGTAAGTAAATAAGGAAATTCCTACCCCATGCCGCGTCATTATCGTCTCTATTTTTATTGACATCATTTGTTTGATAGATAATTTATAAATTTATATATACTTAATTATCTACAAATTCATCTGCTTCATTACCATATCTATTTTTATTGACGTCATTTATTTCATAGATAATTTATAAATTTATACATAATAAATTATCGAATACAAATCCATCCGTAAATTTCCCTCTCTTACTCTTAGAAATGAACGGAATATATTATCTCATTGTACGAATCCAATTTTTTTTCCACATCAAAATTCAAGCATCCAACAACATACCCATTTTTGCCACAAAGACATTCACATGAACATCTACGTGGCACACTGAAATTGAACATTCGATCAGATTATAATGGATGACGTGTGATGAGATGCATAAATTGAATATTCAAAAATTGCATTTTAAAAGTTTATTGATAAAAATATTAAATATTGCACGAAGATAATAAATAGCTGCTGCAATTACTTTAAATTTCTTCCTATCCTATAAGCAATAAATTCCGTTAAAATATGTTCATTTAAATTTGTCAGCCAAAACATTTAAAAAATAATTGTAAGCTGAAATTTTAATGAGCCCATGGATGCATGGCATTTAGTTAGCTTTCTAAAACTCTCCTTCAAGTATTTTAATTAAAATTTGTTGAGTATTTAAATGGCTGGCTTGAAAATTTGAATCTATAGTCCATTTAATTTATTTAATCATCTTAAGAGATGATTTGTAATAGATTTATAATTCATAATTCAGTATTTATTATATTTTTCTTGTTTTTCGATTAATTTCACTTTTTTATATAAAAAATGAATTTATATAAAATACATGCAAGTGAATAATTTAAAAAAAATAGTTAATTTGTATTTGCATTTTGAGACAAAAAGAAGAACGAAACTTTACCTTACATGTTCTTATTAGTAGGGGTATCCATGAGTCGAGTCAAGTCATAATATAAAATTTTTTTAAGTTTTTTATTCAAATCCAAATCAAGCCTGATCCAGCAAGACATAAAACTTGAATTATTATTTGAATATTAATAAAAAATTATTTTTATATAAATATTTATATATTTTTTATAATTAAATTTAAATTAAAAATTATTTTTTATTATTAAATAATAATTCGAGTTGAGTTTAATCGATCATAGTTAAAAATATATATTTCTAAAGTCTAGTTCGAGCAAGTAGCCTATGGATCAGCCAGTGATGGTTTGATAATTTTAAATAAACGTCAAGCGTTGGGTTGTTATATTTAGGTTTAGAGAAAGTTACGGTAAGAGGAATTATGTAAATAATATTCCATTATTATTATCGTCATCATCATCAACTAAAACAGATTTTGTTTTCTTAAAAGAGAATGCTTAATTGATGTTTAGAAACACCCGTTGAAATGTAAAAAAAAAAAAAGTGTAATTATTGTTAGTATAAGCTTTAGAGTCAATCAAACTAGATGAGGCATATAATAGTTAATATACAAACCAATCACTTTAGTTAGTTATTTAAGATTTTCCTTCATATTAGTGGTGTGATAGACAATCATGTTAATACTAATTAGATGAAGCCCATGAAACACAAGGCCTTCGTAAAGTTAGTAATAATTTATGACGATGAGATCCATAGGCATCATAGTTGTGTTTCTAAAAGCATTCCTAGTCATCGTACTATTAAGATAGGGCATTGATAATGTATAAAGACTAGCTTATGCTAAGCCTGCATGCATTTGATGCATGCAACTCTTTGATCTCATGTGCCAATCATGTATATTAGTCCTCAGACTTATGATACCACATCAATTTGTATGAGGAGCGTCATGCTTTGATTCCATCACAAGCGAGTCCACAATAGACAGATGCTTATGGTAGGATGGTTTTGGGTATGGCATAAACCATAAGAAGCTGGATGAGTGATCCAGAGAGGATTCACCACTCAAAGTGACATCGGAGAAATATCTCATTTGTTCTTGGCTTTGTCTAACTTGATAAAATCTTTGGCCAATGCATGATGAATTTAGGAGAAATTGTTTCTCTAAACTCATAAGGTTAATCGAAAGCTAGAGGAATTAATATGGATTGATACATGAGTAGACACTACAATATGCTTATTGTCTTTCTCGCATATCTGGTGAAATGATCGATGTACACTGAGAGGCAAGTTATTGGAAGGTTTCTTAAAAAGGTCATACTAACTCTTCTGGCATTTCAAGTGGCCATAATGCCTTACTAAAGGACAATCTTGATCTAAAAATATAAATACACTTAATTAGGTAATTGTGTTTATTGCTGTTATGATAGAAGCCTAATGGGTCACACATAAAAAGATGATCTATTGGATTAAAATCGAGATTTAATTAAATACAACTTCGTTAAATAATAGGTATGAGGTGAAGGACTTAGTTGAAAAGTTCAACTAAGAATAATTTAAGACAAAAATCTAATTTATGAAATCTAATTAAAGATGCCTTAATATGGTAATAAAGTTAAGAGTATCTATCAAGATCATATCTATTTGTAGAGATAGTTTTGGGGATATTATTAAATAAAGCCAAATAATTGTATTTAAAAAATTAAATAATTATTTGATAGTTATTTAATTAATTATTTAATATTATTAACATGAAGTAAAAATTGTTTTACTTGGGTTAGAAAATTTAATTATGAATTAAATTATGTAACATGTAAAATTAGGGGTTGGCTAAAAGCCTAATTATTAAGTTAAAAGAGTTTAGTTGTGAACTACTTCAAGTTGAGGTTGCTAATGGATGAGGCGTATAGAATGGCTATCTTTGGTGTGCCGTTGGCCTAACATATCAATAAGTTACTACTAGGGCCCAATCTTAGGCAAGCTAATTAAAATAATTTTAGTTAGGCTCCAAGAAACACTTCTAAGTGGGGCCATTTTCTAGGCATGTTAGAAATGGGCTCAGTTGACCCATTAGTCAAGCCTAACTCAGCCTAAGGTGTATTTAAATACATTATTAAGGTGTTCTGGTTGACTAGAAAGGATATGAAAAACCTAGGCGCAAACCTTAGATTTCCCTAAAGGGGTTTAACGCAATTCTTTGCTTCTTTAAGTGTTTTTTGTGCAATCTTACTTTTTTTGAGTGTTCTTGAATCATTCTTGATATAACGGAAGTAGAAAAATAGTTTTCTACCATTGAGAGATTAGTTTTACACAAAAGTTGTGAAATTGGCAAAATGCCTAAAGCCCTGTTTCCCTAAGCTTGATTGTGCCAATTTGCATGCCAAATGATCAAAAAGTGTTTTTGATCATAACGAAAGGTAGAAAATCAATTTTCTATCCTAATAGAATCAACTTGAATCAAGAGTTGTGATTTTTGGATTATTTATTGCTATATGAGAAAAATAGCTATTTCTCTACGGAGCTGTTTCTCATCTCTTTGGCATAATAGATAAGGGAATCGTTCTTTGATTACATCAGTTTTATACCTCTTGGCTATATATGTTTTGGTTAAGGCTTGAGAAGCCTTTTGGCTAGACCGAAGAACCATCGGACCTCATGAAGGCTCCAGTAAGCATCTGTGTGGATCACCGTTAAAGGCAAAACATTTGGATTGCTTTTGGCTTTAAGAAGAGACCATAATGATCAATCCATGGTGCGTTTATGCAAGGATCAACGTGCTTAGAGTTACAAGTCTCTAAGCAAGTATAATTTCTATCATTGCAATCATATCACATGTATATCTCTTTCTAAGATCTTCAGAAAACTCGTTTGTTTACTTTCTGTTGCATATGTTTAATTCTAATTTAATTTTTATGCCTATGTCAATACGCATGAGCCCATGAAGGCTTCAGTAAGCATCTGTGTGGATCACCGTTAAAGGCAAAACATTTGGATTGCTTTTGGCTTTAAGAAGAGACCATAATGATCAATCCATGGTGCGTTTATGCAAAGATCGATGTGCTTAGAGTTACAAGTCTCTAAGCAAGTATAATTTCTATCATTGCAATCATATTACATGTATATCTCTTTCTAAGATCTTGAGGAAACTCATTTGTTTACTTTCTGCTGCATATGTTTAATTTAAATTTAATTTTTATGCCTATGTCAATACGCATGAGCCCATGATTTCTTTTCAATTTTTTTTTTTTGTATTTCGTGAAAATGACTAATTAAATATAAAAACTTTCTTAAAAAGAAAAGATAGGCACCCATTAATCGATCCTTCTTGAAATGATTAATGACAACCTTCTTCTACTTTTAAGGTTAAATATTCATTTGGCTCCTATATTTTAGCTCGATTTTTAGTTTGATACCTAAAAAAAAAATTGTTAACTAGGTACTTGAAGTCATGCATGTTGGCACTTTGAACAAACAAGTTAGTCAAATGCTGACGTGACAGCCAACATTGAGATCTTGTCATATGTCAAAAATGCCACGTCAACATAAAAAATTCATTTTAAAAAAAATTAAGAATTTTTAATTTTATAATTTTTTTAATTTTTTAATTTTTATTTTTTTTGAATTTTTTCATGATCGCATGGCATTAATGACATGGCATTTTTTTTACATGTCAAGCATCCATTGATTGTTGACTGTTGCGTTAATATTTGACTAAAGGTGTTAATTCAAAGGGCTACTATACATAATGGGATGAAAGTATAAGTACTGAGGTCACAAATTTTTTTCTCTAGATATCAAACTAAAATTAAGCTAAAATACAGGGACCATGATGCAAATACTAAGGATGATTCAGTTGGCAAAGATAAAAAAGCCATCAAAAAGCATAAATTAAGGTATTATTAATGAAGTTTAAGAATATTCTATTTTTCATAATTGTTTCCAGAATTTTTCTAATTGTTAGAGGAATATGTAAAGAAATTTTGGGTGAAAACATCGCACCTTATTGTCCAATTTCGGAAGACAATCTCAAACTTTTAATTGAAAAAAAATAATTATTATAATAAAAAAGACACAAAAGCAAAGAAAAGAGCAATATATTCAAGTTCCATCTTATAAGAAATATTTAAAAAAAAAAATTAATTCCCTCTTATAAAAATCAAGCCATAATAATAAACGAATTAAATCGAGTTAAATCTTGCTAAAAAATACTATGATTAAAGTCTAATTTTTTTAAATGAACTGTTCAATGCCTTAAATTTTGATCAGATAAATCCTAATCAAATTATGATAAGGAGTGGACTTTAATCCTTATTAGGATTTTGTTTAGATAAGTCCTAATCAAATTAGGATAAGGAATAGAGTTTATCCTTGTTGATTAGGATTATACTTGTTTAGTTAGGATTTGGATTTGGTGACTATATATAAGGCACTAAGGCTTTGCTGTATATCAGTTTTTCTCAAAGAAATAAGAAATCTCTATCCCCGCCCATGGACGTAGGTCACATTGATTGAACTGCGTAAATCTTGTGTGTTTTTGTTTTTCTTGCTTTAATCTCCTTGTTTTACTACATTTTTTAAGCAACAAGTGGTATCAAAGCCAGGTTACCGAGGGTTTTTATTCAAATCTGGGTATCTAGGGTATTTATTGTTCAAGATGTCATCTCACAAATTTGAAATTGAGAAATTCAGTGGATCGAATGATTTCACTCTGTGGGAGGTAAAGATGAAAGCTATTCTTGTTCAGCAAGGATTTATGGCAGCGCTGAAAGGAGAAGAAAGACTGCCTGCAAATTTAAAGGCAGAGTAGAAGAATGAGATTATGGCAAAGGCACACAACACGATTCTGTTGAGTTTAACTAATGAAGTCTTGAAAGAGATGGTTGCAGAAATGACTAATGTGAGGTTATGGAACAAGCTAGAAAGCAAGTATCAAAAGAAATCTCTAACCAACAGTTTATATCAAAAGCAACTTTTGTATACCTTTCGGATGACAGTGAAATGGATTATGCAATACTTGAAAGGTATGATTGATATTTGCTTGGTTTATGGTACTAATGGTTCTACTAGTGGTCTTGTTAGCTATACATATTCTGACTATGGTAGAGATCTTATAAAAAGGAGATCCCTAACATGTTATATCTTCTCTTTGTATGGATGTGCCATCAGTTGGAAAGCAACACTTCAATCTACAGTTGCTTTGTCTACCACTGAAGCAGAATATATGTCATTGACAGAAAGGGTCAAGGAAGGTATATGGTTGCATGGTCTTGTTAATAGTTTGGGTTTGAATATTCAAAGGCCTGTCATTTGTTGTGATAGTCAAAATGCATTGAACTAGGCTAAGAATCTAGTTTATCATGAAAGATCAAAGTATATTGATGTCAGGTTGAATTTCATTAGGGATGTAATTGAAGAAAAGTTATTCTCCATAGAGAAGATAGCCACAGCAGATAATCCAGCAGATACGTTGACAAAGTCATTACTTGTAGAGAAGTTCAAGCATAGCTTGGACTTGGTAAATGTTCGCATAGCATAAGGCCCTTCGGGGCATGATGACAGGGAGATATTCTTGATTCTGAAGGCTTGGAAATTCAAGTTAAGGTGGAGAATTGTTTAGTGTCTTGAATTTTAATTAGATAAATCCTAATCATATTATGATAAGGAGTAAACTTTAATCCTTATTGGGATTGTGTTTAGAGAAGTCCTAATCAGATTAGGATAAGGAATATAATTTATCTTTATTTATTAGGATTATCCTTGTTTAATTAGGATTTAGATTTAGTGACGGTATATATATGAGGTACTAAGGCATTTCTCTATATCAGTTTTTCTCAAAGAAATAAGAAATCTCTCTCTCTGCCTGTGGACACTGCCTGTGGATATAGATTATATTGACCGAACTACGTAAATCTTATGTATTTTTATTTTTCTTATTTTAATCCTTTGTTTTACTACATTTTTTATACAATATAAACTTATTTTTTACTTAAATTTATTTTTTAAATATAATATTTTTATTGAAACTTTTCGACCATCAAATTTACCAAATGGTCAGATCCTTAAAGCACGATGGCAGGTTATACCATCAACTATCAAGGTTTGACCCACCAGCACCACCTAAAAAGCTAACATCATCCGAATATTAAAAAAACTGTTAAATAATGGGATTTTCATGATCTAATTATACCAAAAATAGATTTGAAACTAATCTCACTTTTAAATGCGAATCTCACAGTTTAATTTCCACTTTAATTTAAAGTCATAATTATTATTTCAGGCAACAGATCTGCAAATCAGAATTTGCAGTTTTAATATTAATGTATCAAGAAATAGATAATCATTATGCCTTGCATACACCACACGTTGTCCGAAGATAAAAGCTGGATTTTATACTTTTTTTTTTCAAAGATTAATGATCAAACAAATCAGTAGTAGATTTCAATTGCTCTTCTTTCTCAAGCCTCCCCTTTAAATATTAAATCTTTTTCTATAAGGTCACTCGTTTGCACTCGCGAAGCCCTACAACATTAATTTTGACCAAATTAATTTGGTACATCGATAGCGATCATAGTCCCATTTGACTAATTCAAATCCAATTTGAGTCATAAATATTTTTAAATTTAAATAAATTTAATTAATTAGTATAATTTTTTTTATGAGAGAGAATGGTAGTTACAACTTAAGGTATCAACCCAAATTTCACTCTTTTTTACCACGTGAATTAACCTTGAATACATATAAAATTATTGTTACGAAAAAATAGAACTTTAAAACCAAATTTGTTCATTGCTTTTATATTATTTTTCAGAATAATTTTGGTAACACACATGTTTTCAAAATGTATTTCTAGAAAATTATTAAAATTAGTTTTAAACTCGTGTCGTGCAAGAGATACTCAATTGAATAAAAACATTTATATATATATATATATATGACATTTTATTACATGAATAATTGTGTATTTTTCTATTTTAGAATAAGAAATGTTGAATAGAAAATCTATTTGTAATATATATTTTAAAAACTTTACTTCTTTAAAATGTCTGATACAACTAAGTTTCAAAAAATTTTTGGAGAAAAAAATTATGTGTCATAAAATATGGATAGAAAATTGCAAAAATAGGAAAAAAAAATTTCAATTATGGTCCGACAAAGTAACAATCAATGTAATAAAATTATACAGATATAACTAATTACATGACAACACAAGTAGCACAGAGGCTTTCAAAGCCACTAAGATGCCTTTAGCTCCCATTTATCTATATAACTAATTACATTGGCTTTTGTTTAGGAATAAAAACGAATTTTCTAACAATGTAATACTTATGAGGTTGTGATTTAAAGCAATCAGTTTATTGAAAATACAAAATGTAAGAAAGAATGGTTGACTAATAAAATTAGGAATTAAATTAAATTAAATTTGGAGTGATTCAAGATGATTGAATTATAATTAATTTATAGAAGGCAAATGAATAAATTTAGAATTAGAAATGAATATTCATGACTTTCTATAGTTTTGACTTTGAATTTAATTAATATAGAAGGAAATTGAACCTTAAAGTAATTAAAGATAACAAAAAACAAAGATTACATATATGATTTTTGAATTTAGAATAATTGAAAAAAAATAAATTTAAAGTAATATATAGAATTTAGAGAATAATATTGAACCTTAAATTTAGGATTATTGAAAGATAATTAAGATTATAATTGATATTAGTTTAATTAAATGTGTGAATTTAAATTAATTATTATGCATAAAAAAGTATAAATGTAGAAAATATAAGATAGTCAAAATGTAAAAAAGTTAATCCGTGCAAATAATACAATTTCTTTTATTGCCAAAAAGACTTTTACTTTTATATTTTGGTATAAGATTAAAATCATTTTAAAAATATTTAAAATTTTATTTAAATGAACTAATCAATCTAATCGATAGAGCTGATTGAATTAAAAATCAAAGATCACACCTATTCAACTTCGATATGATTCTTTTTAATTTTAGCAATGAAGATGAAAGAATTTTTTTTATAATAAATGTATTGGCAAATTAGTTTGCATGCTTAAATTTGAAAGAGCATGTAAATAGCAATTTGAATTAACTTTAAAAGATTAATTAAAAAGTATATTAGTTGGTCAAATCTTCTTTTAATTAAAATATCTTATATTTACTCTTATATTTTTTTAAAATTCAAATTTTATAATTAACTAATCATATATTTTGCAATAATGTCTTTTATCAATAGACCCAAGATTGTAATTAAAATATGAGTAGAAATTCAACCTCTTATTCTTAGTGGAATAATAATGTTGTAATTTGGAAGTGTTGCTAGCAATTTATGTATAAAAATTTAATTTATTTTGTATTATTTTAAAATAATAAAATAAACTGATTAGTCTAATCAATTGAGTTGATTGAATCGGAAATCAAAGGTCATTGAATTCTGATTTAGGTTTTTTAACCTTTGCAGTAAAAATGAAAGAAATTTTTTATGGTAGATGCATTGGCAAAATTAGTTTGCACACTTAAATTTAAAGAGCATACAAATAGCAATTTAAATTAGTTTTAAAAGAATAATTAAAGAGTATATTACTTGGTCAAATCCTCTTTTAATTAATTTATTATATATTTAATCTTATATTTTTTAAAATTCAAATTTTATAATTAACTAATCATATATTTCTCATTAGAATCATTTATTAATAGATTCTAATTAAAATATGACTAGAAATTCAAAGTCTTATTCTTATTCCTGGTGGAATAATAATGTTGGGATTTGGAAGTTTTGCTAACCAAGTTATGGATAAAAATTAATTTTATCTTGTATTATTTTAAAATAATAAATAGATTTATATTATTAATATACATTATATCAATTCATAAAGTTCATATATCCAAAAATTGACCATCCATGTTGATTATTTTTCTTTTTTTAACGTATGGTTTTAACTTTCATAAAATTGTCTAACATAGCAAAATTAATTATTTTAAAAAACTTTTTATATACAATACATAAATATGTCAATCATTTTAAAATTAAATGTATTAAATATATAAATGTAGCTTCAAAGGTGGAGCCAATAAATAAGTTAGTTAAAAAAAATTAGAAAGTGAATATTGTATTTTTTTAAATAAAAATTAAAAATTGAATATTTATAATTGAAAAAATATAACAAAAATTAGTGTATATATATATTAATGATGGCAATTAAAGTTTTATTACATTTAATATGATTTTAAATGAAAGGTATTTAAGGTAAATAGTAATAATTTTTAAATAAAAATAAATAAAATAAAATACATTTATTAAAGAACACACAATAATTTTTTAAGACTGTCCACTTGTCAACATTTTAAGCTATGCATGTAAAGACTATTCCTACTTTTACCGGGCTTTGGGTTCTACATATTTATATAAGATTTTGGGTTGGAGTTTTATATAGTCGATCTTCAATTTTATTTATAATTTATAATAATATATAAAGTATGAATGTAAGTAAATCTTTTGATTAACTAAAACGAAAATATATATTTATTACATTTTTATATGTAATTTTTGCACATATTTTATATGTTAATTAAATTTTTGTTGGTACGTATATTATTAATTTTATTTATTTGCAATATAAATTATATGTTCAATTTATAATTATCATTTAACAATAGATAAAACAAAACTTAACAAATATTCGGATGGAAAACAAGGAAATGCATATCTACTGAAAAAACAGATGTTACATATAATTGTTTAATTTTTACAAAAAGATAATGATTAAATGGAGATAACTAAACCCAAATTCAGAATTCTCCTTAAAGATTTTCGATTAACATTTAAGGTGCATTTGGTTAAATGAAAAGTGAAAGTAAAACCAGAGGAAGTTGGAATAAATAGTACACTCAACTTTAAAACTTTTCACCAAGTCTTCCTACGTTTTAGAGGTGTGTGTGTGCGCGCGTGTATATATATATATATATATATATTTCCAATGGCGATGATGTAAACAATCACCTAATAACTTTAAAACGGAAAAGTTTAAATTCAAACAAACAATTTATCATCTTAGTTTAAGATATGAGTTTTGAGTTTAAAGTTCATTCTTCGTATTTTAACAGTAAATTTTTTTTATTTCATTATTTAAATGAAAAGATCATCGAATGTTTTATTTTTATTTATTTTTGTTATATTTTTAGTATGCCCTAAAAGGTAAAAGTCAACCTAATAATCTTGATACTAGCTGTGAATAAAATAATTTCTGTTGAGTTTATTACCTCTTATCCATTGCCAAAAAACGAGAATAAAAACTTTAAAAAAATAATTTATTTTATAAAACTATTTAATTAATTTTAATTTAAATGTGTCCCCATATATACTTTATGCTCCAATTTTTATTACGTCGTCCACAGAGAGGTGAGTAAAGACGAGAATTCCCATGTGTTGGAAGCTGTTTAAAATTTGTCGCAAACTTGACTTAATCAAAACCCTTACCCTAACATTTTGGCTATATAAAGACATTTTCCCTCAAAATTTGTGATTTCTTGTAGGCTTTTCATTCATAGTTAGCTGATAAAAAAATCAATTTCATATATATATTTTTAATTATAACTTAGTGAAATATGCATGCTACCTTTAAATAATTGAAATGTTTTTTTTTTTTTTTATCCTTAGCGACTAATACTATAATGATAATATAACTGCTAAGCACATTGATTTTAAGAACGAGGAGTTTTAGTTTCAATCGTACATGTATTTATTTGTTGATTTTTATCTTACTCTTTAATAAAAAATAACTATACAATTAACTGAATCAAGTAATTTACTTAACTAGCTATTTATATTTAAAAAAAACCTAAGTTAATAATGAGGGTGCATGATCATATTCTCTCCCTTAGATTATGCGCGCCCCCATGTGAAAATCTTGCAAAACGAATATTTATTTATGGTTTTTTGTTTAACTTTATGCATGTTTCCTGTACCCCAAACACGAGTGTCCACTTATTTATTTATTTATTTTTTAATTTGGTTTTTGTATTTAGTAAGAAAAATAAAAGGGTAAGAAAGGAAAACAGGCTTATCCACTTTAACCAACTTAGTACACTTACGACCTTCATTATGGTGATTAGAAAAAAGTTTTGGACCAACATAATCATGCTTTATAATATTAATAAAATATGATAATTATAATTATAGAGGTTACTACTATGTAATCAAATCTAACCAAGTTTAATAAATAAAAAAATTGAGTTTAATTTAAAATTTAAAATTTGAAGTTTGATTTGAGTTAAATTAAAAAAAAATTATTTGATTAATCTCATTTATTTAATAAAAAAATTTATTTTTATTTTTAACTTTAAATTTTATTATTTATATTTAAATTTATATTCAAATTAAAATTTTTTAATATTAATTAAAAATAAAAAAATTTTAATAAACTTAAGTAAAATATTCCAACTTTAAATCGAACTCACAAGTGGAGATGTAAATGCAATATTTATAAATAAATATCTAATATGAAATAGTGAAATGTTTTCAAAACTTTGGCTTTTTTCTTTCCCGTAGGAAGGCTTTGGGTTTCCTTTTTAGAAATTATCTCATATATATTTTTTGTGGAGGAGTTTTTACCTTTTTTTTTTTTAATTTTTTCAGAATATTAATAAAAAATAAAAAGCATCAAAAGTTAACTTTTCTTTTAATACATTGTATATAAATGAAATCCAAACATCGAAGCTTTCTCTCTCCCGCGCCCCCAAACATTCTCTTCTTCTTCTTTCTTCTCTCTCCTTTTTCTCTTTCTTTGTTCACTTTCTGCAATGGAGAATCCCTCGTCTTCACCACCATTTCCGCCTGAGTTAGATTTGGAAAACCTCAAAGCCATCAAAATCCTAGGCAAAGGAGCCATGGGGACTGTCTTTCTCGTCCACGACACATCTACCGACCCAACCGCTCGTTCTCCGTTTGCCCTCAAGGTTGTCCAAAGATCCAAACATGACGCAGACCGTCGAGCTCGTTGGGAAATTGGGGTCTTGACAAGGCTTTCCTCTCCCGACCCTACTCTTCAACACCCTTTTCTCCCTCGACTTTTGGGTCGTCTCGAAACCCCCGAGTTTCTAGCCTGGGCTGTCCCTTATTGCCCTGGCTCAGACCTCAACGTCCTCCGTTACCATCAAAACGACCACGTTTTCTCCCCCGCTGTTATCCGGTTTTACCTGTCAGAGATCCTATGTGCTCTCGAGCACCTGCATTCCCTTGGCATCGTTTACCGAGATCTCAAGCCGGAAAACATCCTCATTCAACAGTCAGGTCACGCCACTTTAACTGATTTCGACCTTTCACGCAACTTAAAGAAGAAGCGATTCTCAGAAAATTTAGCCGACGACAAAAAGGTTCAGAATTCTTTGCCTGAAATTCCGGTTCGACGTAAGCATCGACGAAACTTTATTCGATGGACCCCCGTCGTACCCGATAACAAATATAACAATGCTTTGAAGAAAGCAAAATCAGCCCGAGTCAGCCCAGTGAGTCGACGAAAGCTGAGTTTCTCAAACGAGGAACGTTCCAACTCCTTCGTGGGCACCGAGGAATACGTCTCACCAGAAGTTGTACGTGGAGATGGACATGAATTCGCCGTCGATTGGTGGGCTCTCGGAATTCTAACCTACGAGATGCTCTACGGGACAACGCCGTTTAAAGGCAAGAATCGGAAAGAGACGTTTCGAAACGTTTTGACCAAAGAGCCGAAGTTCATGGGACAACCATACGCTTTAACGGATTTGATCGGACGATTGCTGCAGAAGGATCCGAAGAAGAGACTCGGGTATCACGGAGGCGCGTGCGAGATCAAGGAGCACGCGTTCTTTAAAGGGGTCAGGTGGGACCTCTTAACAGAGGTGTTACGTCCACCGTTTATTCCGTCAAGAGACGATGGTGACTTGGCGGAGAAATTCTCCCCGGGTAAAATTGATATAAGAGAATATTTCCAGAGTTTTAAGGCTCCGTCGTCAATGCCACCATCACCATTGCCGTCACCATCATCAGAGCACCGACTGAACGTTTCTTTCACGGAGTTCTAAAGCGCGTGAAAGGTTGAGTTAGATAAATTCTTTTTAATTTTCATTTTGTAGTGTACATAAAATAACGGTAGAACGCAACCTTAAAATGGCGGATATTAGTGGTATAAAGCCATTATAAAATCGTAGTATTATACAATTGTTTATACGCTTATTTTACTTTTTGCTGATTACTTTTCTTCATTTACCATTTTTATACTCTCCTTTCACGACGCGTGTGTCCACGCCCCGTCACGTGTTCTGGATTTGATCGAGGGAACTACTACCTTTTTTCCTTTCGAAAGAGAAAGGCAAAAAAACATATACATTAAGTTTTTTCTTGGTGTGAAAGGTTCTTGCATTTGCTACAGTAATAATTCTCCAAAGAAACTTATACGTAAAGGCTTATTTATTTTGTATGGACATAATTAACTACATAATTAATGGTTAATTAACAGTTAGTTATTAAGTTGAAAGAATATAGATTCTCAAACAAGTTTTAAGTTCATGAATATTGAGGAATTTGAACTAAGAAAGGTATCGATGTTAATCCTTTTTTTTTCGTGGGGAGGGGGGGGGAGGAGGGGAGGTAATTAGTGTTTAACTTTGAAGTGTTGGGTTAAAGTGTGCTCGAGAATTTAAAATAGAAATCATTCGTGTTACCTAAAGATGATTATAATGGAAAACAAATACTGTTGGTTCCGTGAAGTGTGGTAATTAATCAATTACTTCTCCCACATGACACGTGCTCAAGCTCCTAGATCACTTCCATTTCTTTTAAAAGAAAATATCAAAAAAAAATCTGATAAATAAATTATGTTGTTGATTTAAGAAAATAAGAATGATTTTCATTGAACTCAGATTTCATCCGATTAATTCATATATATTTTTATTATATCTAACAAATTTGACGTTTAAATGGTAATATTTCCAGTTCTTCTTTTACCATTAAGTTATACCTCTTTTGTATTGAAAAATTGAATTTTATTTTGTTTTCAAGAATAAAATTTCTAAATTTAACATTTGGTAGGATTTTTTTAATCATTAAGTTGTGCTTTTTTT
Source organism: Adansonia grandidieri (assembly GCA_038382065.1). Lineage (NCBI taxonomy): Eukaryota > Viridiplantae > Streptophyta > Magnoliopsida > Malvales > Malvaceae > Adansonia > Adansonia grandidieri. The sequence goes on along the minus strand of JBBYHK010000020.1, from coordinate 8,958,765 downwards.
TACTAAAAAATGAATTTTTATCTTATTTTTAAGAATAAAATTTCTAAATTTAACATTTAGTAGGATTTTCTTTCTTCTTTTTTAAATAGACAGACCTGAATCAATCAATATATGAAAAATATACAACCCTTTTGTTTTTTTTTTTTCCCTTTTTCCTTTTTGTTGGTGTAAGAGGCATTTCTTAGAATGTAAGTATTTCAACAGAGTAGATATTATTTAAAAGGTGAAAATAATAGAGAAAAATTAATTCTACGAAAGTAATATATTATTAAAGAGGGAGTTGCTTGGAAGATTAGCCTTTTAAAATTGAATGAAATGTGTAAGTAATATATTTACAAAGAAAGAAAAGGGAGAGGTCATATGATTACGAGACAAAATGTTTCTAAAATTACGGGATTTGATGGAGCCCGAGGCTGCACCTATTAAAATACCATTTTCTTCAACTTTATAAATTATAATCATTTCCCACGACTTTCATCTTTCTTCTATGATTACTTATTAAATCTCTACCGCCAAAACTTTAATATAAACCGAAAAAAAAAAAAAAAAAGCCTTTAATTTGTCATGATCTAAGCCAATGTAAATCGAGTTATTATCTTACTATGAACTCATCTCCAAATGCAGGTACAAAGTGAAAGAAAATATGGGAAAGCACAATGAGAGGAGGAGACGTGAAAAATTTAAAGAAAGTTGATGCTTTCGCTCGTTTTTTTTTTTTTTTTTCTCTTTGGCAAGAAGAATAAAAAAGTAAAGATAAAGAATTAGTTAATTCATGATTAAATTATAAAACAAAAGAAGGCTTTAAATTTTAATAAATTTGTCTCTCTTACGATTTTATCTTCTTTCCTATCAAGTAGAGTTTAAGTGTCGTTTCCTTCAAAAATAAATGTTCTTAGGCTTGGAGCTTTCCAAGTGGTTTATTTTGACGCTTCAAACAAGAGAAATAGCATTTATGCTAAATTTTGGGAGTAGGCTTCATTGGGTCACGATTTGAATTTTTTGAAATATATTTATTCATGTTCAACTTATGTCATGTACAAATCGATTAAAAGGCTCATTTAATTACTCATAATAATATTAAAATATTATTTTATATTAATGTTTATATATTTTATAATTAAATTTAAATAAAAAATTTATTATTAAAATAATAATTTGAATCGAGTTGAATTAGATGAAATCTATGAAAACTTTATATAAAGTTTGACCTATGCGGACCAAATGTATGGAGCCAGATGACGCCCATGGACAACTGGAAGTTGGATATCACACCATCACTTATGCATGTTTTTTCTTTTTCCTCCTTTCGATTTTTTTTGATGGAAAAGTTTTACTAGTGAAGTTACAAAAATATGCAACATATCAATCAATTTATCGATTTAATTTGATTTTTAAATTTTATTTTCATTTGAGCATACACTTTGCTTTGAAAACCTCATAACCTCTGCCTAATAAAAATCATCTAAATCTTGCCCTAAAACTAATACCATGAAAACCTTCTTTTGAATAATTACTTATACGTACTATCTAACCAAAAACAAGAGTTACACCGAGAAAATGCACAAAGAAATAATTAGTTGGAGTTGATTAATTTGTTATGCAATAGCAGTCTATGCATTGGTGTACCATCAGGTGGCCTGGAGCGGCTAAAACTGGAACTTCGTTCCCAATAACGCAAATAAGATGGACTACAAATTATTCCAATTGTCGGTTATTTTAAAGCTATTTATTGGCAAATTTTGCCCCGTGAATGTGATCCCCAAGGTCCCCTCAAATACTAAGGAACAATAGAGTTTTTGTCATTTACTTCAAGGCCTTGGCTCATTGCTATTGAATTCAATCACTATGCTACTCTCCACCTAACCTTTATGGTCTCCCCCCTTCTGAATGGGGGGGGGGGGGGGAACAAGTTATAGGATGGCCCTTACCTTTCCTTCTTAACACAATAGGGTCCCATTTAACTTTTTCCCCCCTAGCCTATATTAGCTATTGCTTTCTATTCTTGCCTTTTCCAAGTGTGATTTCGGACCTTTCTTTTGTTTTCTCACCCTCCTTTCTTTAGAAAATATAAAAGTAAAGGTAATTGCCTCAAGTATCTTTAAAGCAGCTGCTAATGGAAATTTTAATCTATTAGAGGTTATAATGTCAAAAGACATACTACAAAAATAATTAATGATACTAAATAATGATCGAGTTTTTTATTTTTTTTGTTGAGATTATCAAGAATAAATTCACTTTAGAGAAATTAAAAGTTCAATATTCTACTATATATATTGTTAGATTTGATAATAAATTATGAATTTTTAATTAATTTGAAATTGGTTAGAGAAGATAGTAATCAATTACTACTTGCTTCTACGATAACTCATGCTTTAATTACAATAGAAATGTAGTAATCGTGTTGATAGTTGATACCGGTCTGGGTTTGTCCAAAATTAATATGCATGTATGAAGTCATTTTATTTTTATCATGTCGTCTTTCTAGATGGGAAATACTATGTATTTTCCATCATTTGATTTGATTATCTGATTACTAACATTTAGACATTTCACTCAATTATTGGTACATATTTTCCAAAACTCACAACAATTAAAAGTTCATGAATTTCAATTTTATTTTGCAGCCCATGCAACTATGAGTGGTTGGATATTGAAATAAGAACATTTCCTTTCTCGAATTTTTTTTTATATGGAAATTAATGAAAGAAAAGGATCGGCCCACTGCCAAAAACAGAAAAAACAATAGGATGTTTTGAAAGCTGTGGCACGTGCTATGCTGGGTGCATGGCTGCACTTATTTGCATGGATTTTGTCTAATGCTTCCGATTATTGATCAAATGAAACCCTCTCCACCAATATTGTCGATATAACCTGACCCATGCTATACAAATATAAGTGACGTGATAATGCAAATGAAGACCCTAAAACAAAAGAATAGCCTTTGAGAATGAGAGAAGTTGTTCCCTCTTGTTTTGACCAACACCCCTCATTGGAAACCCCCCAATATTTCATTATCTGGTTTATAAAATATAAGTAATAAGTTCATCTTGGAATCTACCTTTACCGATGAAGTATTTGGCTTAGACTGCAACATTTTTGTCATAGGCTTCCATTAAAAAGTGGTCAAGGGAATTCCGTCGCCTTTCATTTTGTCTTTTGAATAAATGAATCTCCAATACCCTTTTGGAGTTAATTAACACTTCAATTTCTCCAAACTTTGAAGTTTTACCTTTTAATTGCCGCCTTACTGTGATCACTAGGTCATAGCTAATGGGGATTAGTTTTCTTTTTCAAAGGTAAACTTTTTGGTCGGTTCCTAAGGCGCCAAAGCCACTTTAAATGTTGAAAATAAGAGCGTTTAGAGGCCATGGAGTTGAGTTGAACATCTCCCTTTCAACCTCCTTGATTTTTTCAATATAGCATCTTTGTTTTAGGGTTTTAACCACTCCACACAATCCCCTCCCTCCCCCATACACACGTACACACGCATATATATAATTTTTTGGTATTAAAGTGATCAAAACATAATCCATTGATAAGCGTGACAACTACACTTTTCGATAAGCTTTTAATTTGATTCTTCCATTCTCAACAACAATATATATATATATATATATTTTTATTATACCGTATATTTTTTATTTGATCGTTTTTAATAAAAATTTACCGCATTGCACTCAATTAATGTTGTTCTATTTGGAAAAAACTAGTATTAAAATATAACGTTATTCACTTTCAAATTCGTTTTGTCTTCTTTATTGCAGTTTAATCACATTTATTTATATATGCAAGTCACATCACCCTGATCATATATGTAATATAATAATTAATATTTACATTTGAAAAAGTGAAGATATACAATTTGAATACAAATAAATATATAAACTTGAAAACTTTTGTAATCTATTTAATATGGTGCTATTATTATTTATATCTTACCTAGTACACTCTATTAAAGTAACCCCCAAAGAATCCTTAATGGGTTGCCATGTGGCAAATTCTTTTTTAATTTTATTTAAATTTTTAGTTTGTGTAATATATTTTTTTGTATTTTTATATTTTTTGTTTATTCCTATTATATCCGTATTACTTTTATGTCATAATTGAATTCAAGGTAACCTCATATTTTTATAAATTTTGATACGTTAATAATTTGTTTCATATAAATTTTATACATTTGTGAAAACATGTCATGTTTATTTTTTGTATTGTGTGGTATTTTAATTATTTTGTCAATCTTATGTTTGTATCGTTTAATAAGTCTAATTGAAACTATTTAAATAACTTATAAATTTATGCTACATGTAATCATGTTCATGTTACTTTTTTAATGTCATAATGATATATAAGAGATTATGTATTTATATAAATTTTAACACATTATTAATTTATTTAATTTAGATTTTTATACAATTTTCTATTCATGTCCTGTTCATTTTTTTGTTATATCATGTTTTGATTGTTTTTCCTTGTTGTGTTCATAATGTATATCATATTATATTTAAAACTGTAAGATATAATTGATAATATTTAAATAACTTTCAATCTAGTATCACGTTTAATGATATTTGTTTTACTTTTTAATGTCATAATTAAATTCAACGTATTGTATATTTTTATAAATTTTATTATACTTGCATATTCCCTTTGAGTTATAAAATTATATTTATATTATAATATATTAATATATAAAAAATAAATATTTTAAAAATTATTTATAAAAATACTGTCACAACACTGCATAGATAAAAAATTATAAAATAATTAACATTAAAATTTTAAAATTATTATATATTTTTAATTTTTTTTATAAAATATTAATATAAATTATCCCGAGCCAAACTGAGACTTAACTTCTTGTAAAAAATAATTAAAGTAGTCCCCAATTGAAAAACCAGTGGGGTAATTTGTTATTATGATAAACTTGGGGGCTGGTTTTCCCAGCCTCATTTCACCCAGAAGTTTTTTTTTTTTTTTTTTTTTTTCATTTATGTTTTTATTTTTTTTATTAAGTGTACTGGGGTTGTATTGTTTTTGACATATCAAAATGAATGCATATTTGCCACTGAAAAAGAATTTACATGTTACCATTGACAGCCTGATAAAGCTTATGTGATTTTTATTATATATTTATATAAATTTTAAAACATTAATAATTTATTTTATTTAAATTTTTATATTATTTGTGTATTCATGTAATTTTTTTTATTACGTTGCTTTTAATTATTTTTTTGTATTGTGTTTATGTTATATATTAATATTGTGTTTTAAATTATCAAGTCTGATTAAAATTATTTAAATAACTTCTAATTTTATATCACATGTCATTGTATCTGTGGCCATGACATGTTAAAAATTTACTTTATATAGATTTTAATACTTTATTTATCCATTATTATCATATTTTTATTATTTTTATATTATATCGTATTTTAATTATTTTTTACATATTATATTCTTTTATATCTATATTTTACTTATAAAATTTTTTTGACTAAATAATAATATCGAAACAACTCGTAGGTTCAAATACTAATAATAGTTTAAAGTCAACTGCAGAATTCAGACATAAAAAAAATTAGTTGTAATCCAATTATAGCTTAATCAGCTGTATTATAAAGAGTATGAATCAGTATGATATATGCCGGCGTTTGCCCTATTATAAGCCATAGGGGGCTAATTGGATTATTACATCCATAGGGGCCTAATTATTACATAAGCAGTGAGTTCATCATTAACATAAACGGATAAAAGTAAATTTGTTAATTAATATATGTGCTGTGTTTTGTGTTTTTTTTAATATTAATCGGGTTAATATAAATATAAAAAATTATTAAATATATTAAATATTAAATACAAATATAATATATGTATTAAATATAACATATTGATGTATGCATGTTGTGTTTATTATGGGGTACAATTCAGAAAAGCTTTGTCGAAAAAAAATGGCATGGAATATTTGTTTTACTTTTGAAAAATCCTAACAATGCTTGTTTAAAATAGTAAAGGTAAAACATCATTTCATGTAAATTTTAACGACGTTAAATATATTTTGGATGGAATAAAATCACAAAAAGGTAAAATTATAACATATTTTTTTCTTTTAAATTCACCCTTTATTATAGTATTTTTGCCCTTTGTGCTTTAAAAACTAACATTTTACCTTTTCTGTGCTTTTCTATCCTTTGACACTTCTTTTATTTCTAATTTTGCACCAATTTCACAACAATATATTATATAATAAAAAATAGGCCATATTAGGCTGAACTTAGGGTTTGAATGTTGAATTCAAAGATTGACCTGATTTTTTAAATAGTGTTCATTTTTTGTCTAAATCAATCTTTTAGATCTAATATTTTTTTTAAATCCTCTCAAATATCGATGATTTTTAAATTTGAACGAATAATCCAACTTATAGTTAAATATACTCAAAGCTGATCCAGAGGGATTTCAGGGACTGGACTGGGCTGGTGGCACAGCATCCCTTTCCAAGCGCAAAACTCATTCGAAAAAGTAAGGCTTGGGAAATGAAATAGTTGGGTTCATTTTCTAGCCCATGTGTGTGTAATTTTCTAAGACAATATATTTTATTCTTTTTTATTTTTTTAAAAAGAGGGTAATTCAATCTATATATATATTTTTTGAACATAAAAGGGAAAATATTAAATTAGTGAGTTCTAGCTGTCTCAATTGTAGATCACCTACAAAATTTATTTAATAGGAAAAGAAAAGTTTAAAGGAATCGGAAGAAATGGTGCCGCTCCTGCTTCACTCATATTGGTTTTTCTTTTTTTCTTTTAATTTTCAATCAATTGAATAAAGAGAATTCAGTCAATAGGAAAAAGAATATTTCCCAATTTCCTAAAGCTTCGACGGCTTATTTAAGCACTATAATTATTAAAAGAAAATCAAAGATTTTATTTGTTTTCATCTTCAATTACCTTCTACTTTTCAAATTAAGTAAAGAGTAATATTTGAATGCAAATACAAAAAAAAAAAAAAAAGAAGGATTGGATAAAATATTTAAAAAACTCGTGAATTTAACTTTTTTTTTTAAGTAATTCTTTATACTTTTATTATATTCAAATAAATCTTTATATTTGGAGTTTATCGCAAATAAATTTTTATTTCAATTTAACAAATGATTTGTTTTGTTTTTGTCTTGACAAAAAGGAGGAAAAAAATCAAAGTAGTTTTCATTTTACATGGAATAAAGTGGCATTAAGGAACAAATATTGGGCTCATCTTCCCCAATCAGCCCTAGATGGTCTCACAACGAGCTAGACTAGTTGTACATACGCTTAAATCCAAGCTGAAAACCTAATAGGGCCAATTTCCCAAGCCCATTTAGAAAGGCAAAATATTGCAACGTTACAGTTGTTGGATTTTTTACGTAAATTTTTTAAACTCAACGAGTCCACTTAGGTCTTGTTTAGATTAAGGAAAAATGTGGGGAAGGGAAGTGAAATAGGTTAAAATCTTTCCTTTATTTGATAAAAAATTTTAATTAAAATAAAGGAAATTAAATGGATTAAGCACCCTGCCTTTCTCTCAAAAGTTTTTACGGTGTTTATTGGAGTGGAAAAATGAAAAGACAGAAATAGGATGATAGAAAAGTGAAAAGAAAATAAATTTTTAGTATGTATGGTTGAAAAGAAAAATAATATAAAAGAAAATTAAAAGTATTATCATTTTTTGTATTTATTAATAAAAATAAATTACTTCAAATTAAAAAAAAATAAGAGTAATATGTGTCAAGTATGTATATTTACATAATTACTCATAAATTTTTAAATTTTATTTTTTATTTTAATTTTTAATGGTTATAATAATAAAACAATATACTTTTTATTTTCTTTTCTCTCATATTTTAATCATACCAAGCAATGAAAAAAAAGAAATTTTTTTTTTTAAAATTTCTATCTTTCTTACTAAGCATACTAATGAAAAGAACAGATATGTTATCTATCTTTTCATTTTTCTCCTTTTTCAATTTTTTATTTTTTCAAATTCCTTTTCACCTTACCAAGTAAAGCTTTATTTTTTAATTATCCCAAATTGGTTGCATTAAAAGGAAAGAAAATTAATAAAATTTTTCAAATATCAAATGACTTTACCATTGTTTCTCATTTTTAAAGAGAACTTTTTTAATATTCAATCTTAACCATTAACACAACCTTTAGATCTTATACAACTTATTCATCAATTATGTTTTTGTCAATAACATCAACTTCTATAATTTTTTTTTTAATTTATGCTTAGGGCTTAATTTTTTTTTGTTATTATTTTGATATCACTTCACAAATTCTTTGGAGAAAAGATGAAGAACATCAGTAAACACATACAATTAGAGTAAAATGCTAAATACTTATACAAGTTTATAATTAATTTTATCTCAATAATAAATGTTTCAATTCTTCAATTATCTAATTAATAGATTAATTTTGAAAAAAAAAACATAGAATTAATTTCAAATATACAACCTTTTACGGCTTAATTATAAAAATGTATTTTTATTTAACTTTCAAAATTATTTAAAATAATTAATTTCAAAATTATGCACATGATAAATAAAATATTTTATTTTGGAAGGAATATAATTGGAGTATTCATATATATTACTAATAAAACAAAGTACATGTTAACCATGTAAGCCCTACTATTAAAGATACCACGTAGATGCTCTATTTATATGATATCTAAATTAAATAAAAAATTATTTGTAACTTAAAAATTAAATAACAAAATTAGGAGAAATTCAAATATATTATTATCCATGTGGATAATAAATAATTATTTAAATAAAATCTATCCAAATAAATTTAACCAATCAACTTTGTCAAAATTTAAATAAATAAATAAATGATTTATCAAAATTATTTAAATAAAATTTATCCAAATAAATTTAACCAATCAACTTTATCAAAACTTAAATAAATAAATAAATTTATCAAAATTATTTATTTATTTCAATAAATAAATAAATTTATCAAAATAAGATTAACCAATCAATTTTATTAAAATAATTACTTAAATAAAATTTATGCAAATCAATTTAACCAATTAACTTTATCAAAATTTA